>OZ024830.1:1352610-1473662 GCA_964016985.1 Anodontia alba
TTGGCTAACTGCAATAGGAGGTTATTATTTGGTCTTTTTTATCGGCCTCCCAGTTCTGACGCAGAATATTTAACTAGCATAGAAAATTCAATTGCACTTGCAGTTGACACTGGTGATTTTAATTTAGATATATTAAATGAACGTACTGCAAGAAAGATCGAAACAATATGCACCCAGTATTCCTTTTTCCAGGCCATATGCCAACCTACCAATTTTACCGAACACTCAGCAACATTAATAGATATATTATTAGTTAACAACAAAAATCACTTAATACTCAGTGGAGTAGGTGATCCTTTTCTTAATCAACAACTTAGATATCATTGCCCAATATATGGAATTTTTTAATTTTCTAAAACCAAAACCCATTCTTTTACTAGAAGAATTTGGAGGTACGACCAAGGTAACTATGATCGTCTTCGAGAAAAAGCTGCTGCCATCGATTGGGACGCTTTGAGAGATAATGATATTGACTCATATGCAGCGAATCTACATTCTACAATTACAAACTTGGCATCAGAATGTATTGCAAATAAAATAATTAGAATTAAACCGACTGAGCCTTCTTGGATAAACGCAAAAATAAAACAGTATATACGTAAACGTAAAAGAGCCTATCGAAAAGCTAGGCGAACAAATACGGAGTTACACTGGACGCAATTTAAAACTTTAAGGAACAAAACTGTCTCACTTATTCGAGATGCTAAAAAAGCTTTCCATGACAAAACTGCTTCAAAGCTAACAAGTGGAGAACTTTCAGCTAAAGACTGGTAGACGGTTCTTAAAACTTTCATTTCTCCACAGTCTAAAACATCTATACCACCCCTCGAAAATGACGGCTGTATAAGTTCTGACGAAAATGAAAAGGCTAATATCTTAAATAATTTCTTTCAAAGCCAGAGCAGTCTAAACAATCAATATCCAATCCTCCCCCAAATACTTCCTACTGCTGTCACCAACGAACTAAATAATATTGAATTTTCCCGAACCGAAGTCGAGACTATACTCAAATCTCTCCCTATTGGTAAAGCTTCAGGTCCTAACAACCTGAGTAATCGTATTCTTCGTGAACTTGCTCACGAAATTTCTTCTCCTTTTTGTAACTTGTTTAATCAGTCTATCAACATGGGTTTTGTACCATCTTCTTATAAAGAAGCTAATGTCTGCCCAATACATAAAAAAGGTGATAGATCTATACCTTCTAATTACCGACCTATATCACTACTTAACTCAGAAAGTAAACTTTTCGAAAGACTTGTGTTCAAATATTTATACAATCATTTGCGCGACAACAATTTGCTATCTTCTCTTCAGTCTGGTTTTATACCAGGAGACGCAACAGTGAATCAATTAACTTATCTTTACAATACTTTCTGTCAGGCCCTTGACTCAGGTAAAGAAGTTAGAGCTATTTTTTGTGACATCAGCAAAGCCTTTGACCGAGTTTGGCATGAGGGATTGTTACTCAAACTTAAGGCAGCTGGCGTCACTGGGAAAGTTCTTGCATGGTTTAAAAGTTACCTTTCCGATAGGAAACAAAGAGTTATTCTTCCAGGGGTTACATCTGACTGGGCTTATGTTTGTGCTGGGGTCCCTCAGGGTTCAATTTTAGGGCCGCTGCTGTTTTTACTATTTATAAATGACATAGTACTTGATATCGGATCAAATATAAGGCTCTTTGCGGACGACACTAGTCTTTACATTATCGTCGATAACCCTATTACTGCTGCTAATTGTCTCAATATTGATCTCGAAAGAATTTTAAAATGGGCTGCAACTTGGCTTGTAGCTTTCAATCCGACCAAAACCGAAAGTCTCCTTATTTCGCGCAAATTAAACAAACTTAATCATCCACCAATCATAATGCAAAATCTTCAAATATCTGAAGTAGAGTTTCACAAGCATCTCGGGATCTATTTCTCTAACGATTGTACATGGCACCACCATATAAAATATATTTCAGAGAAAACTTGGGGTAGGATTAATGTAATGAGAAAACTCAAAAATTAAATTAGACCGCAAATCTTTGGAAACAATCTATACAGCATTTATCAGACCTTTACTTGAATACGGGGATGTAATATGGGACAATTGTTCTCAGTACGAAAAACAAGAGTTAGAAAAAATCCAACTTGAAGCAGCGCGCATAGCTACTGGGACAACCAAGCTTATTTCTATTACCGCATTGTACAAAGAAGTTGGATGGGAGTCACTTGAACAGAGAAGACAAACCCACAAATTGACTTTATTTTTCAAAATGTTTTCCCATCTTACTCCTCTGTACTTATCCTCCCTTATACCACCATCAGTCAGTGACATGTCACGATATAATCTTCGCAACTCCGACCAATTACAGACTATTGATTCACGAACAAATCTTTACTTTAATTCTTTTCTACCCTCTACTGTGAGGGCTTGGAATAGTCTACCGGCCGAAGTGAAACAATCTCAAACAACACACTCTTTTAGATACTACTTTAACAAAAACAAAACACCTGTCCCCAAATATTATTATTCTAAAAATAGAAAAGCCTAAATTCTCCATACTAGAATACGAACGAACTGTAGCTCATTGAACCTGGACCTATTTTTAAAAGGTATAACTGACTCGCCTATGTGTAGATGTGGTAGTATTGAGAGCTCACAACACTTCTTTTTCCACTGTCCTTATTATCAGCAGCAGAGAAACGCGCTTCTAAATGTGGTTTCTACCTATCATAGACCTACTCTTGATCTTCTTCTGTACGGGGAATCCTCTTTATCATATGATGTAAATATGGTTATTTTTGAAAACATTCACCGGTTTATATTGAATTGTAAACGTTTTTCATGAGATGTTTTAAATACTGATATGGTCATGCGATTGCTTTACTACATTTATCCGTTGCAAACGGTATTATATTCCATGTTGGATGCCGGGTGCCCCGACCCCTCAATCCCAATTTCCCACCTACCCCCTTCCCATCTCCCCCCTTCTACCCCTCCACCCCCACCGCCCCTTGTTTTGTCCATTTACATTTTCCTAACCTTTGCTAACCTCAAAATGCTTTATATGAAATGATTACTATTTGGTGTAAAACTTTACATTAGATTTTCATCATTTTTATCACCCAAACATGTAAAAACAACACTTATTGTTAATTATCACTACATAATGTTACTTGCTCCAATGTATCTTGCTCGAAATTCGCCATTATGTATACATGTCGATTGTTTGTGGGAGAAGAACTATATAAGTACTTGTGCTTTCGTTCTAATCCCAATTTGTATAATGACTTGCATCATATTGTAATGATAGTTATGCTATAATAAAATATGTTTAAACCAAAGTGCTTAACGTACGTTTGTTCGATTTGTGTTTGGTTGGTTTTTGTCTGTTTTCGCTTCCTCTTCGTGTCTGAGGACTGCGGTTTGTGATTGTGACACTCAGTGGACTTTTCTCTTACCTTTTTTTTTTTTTTTTTTTTTTGACCAGTTTGAAAATCTTCAAAATTTGTGAAATGCAACATATTAAAGGTCAAAGTTTTCCCATAATTTATATTATAGAGATGAAACCCATACTGTAAACAACTACATCAGACATACTCAAGTTCAAAATGTGGAAAAGTTATTGCTGAATTCTCTATATCACATGCTATTGCATTAAAGTAGCAGATACTGAACAAAATTTCGCTACAAAAATGAAACTGTGCAAGAAACAGTTCAGATATTTTCCAAAGACACAATTATTGTAAGGCAATGATATATCTTATATAAAAGAATAATTTCTATACTTCCTCAGCAAGGCAACAAGCCTGTTTTATGTCTGATGCCCGCAAATTCATCAAGGTAACCTTTACCGGTTGAATGATCTTAAGATAAGTGATAATCAATATTTCAGGGGTCCCTTTTCTTTGCTGATTAATCTGAGCAAGCATATCAAAAACAGCTTTACTTAAGAAATAGATCAGCCTTAGCAATGAATATTTAAATATTTAGCTGTAGTCTATATTGCCCCGGAAAATTCGCCTGTGCATGCTTTTTATAACATTGATATTTTTCAGAAACTTCAAACTGACATAACTTATTTTAAAGAAAAGGGCAAAATTTTTCTCTGTGGCGATTTTAACAGCCGAACGTCAAACAAAGCGGATTACGTAGAAAATGACAGAATTTTGGGTTTTCAAGATGATACAGAATATTCCTTTGCAGCGCTTTTCAATGGGCCGAGGATCGAATTGGTTTGGTGATTTTTTTTATTAGACCTGTGCAAGGCTGCAAACTTACGTATTGTAAACGGGCGTTTATTTAATGACAAGTCGATCGGAAGAGTAACCTGCATAATGCATAACGGTGAAAGTATAGTAGACTATTTACTCACGTCCCATGAAAATTTCACCGAACATTCGGACTTTTCCATTCATGAATTTAATGAATATTCAAATCATGCCCCAATTTCGTTTCAACTTCGGATGACTGCGCAAGGGGAAAGGGAAGAAACTCGTACTGGCATAAATTATAGATGGAACGCGGATTTCAAAGTAAATTTCTTGAACGACATTTCACGTGATGCAAATAATCTCAAAGAATCAATTTCTGAGGAACTAGAGCTGGTGTTTGTAAAACACTATGCCCCCAACTGCCTGACTCTAACACTGTTTGACTCCAACACTGCTTAGCCATGACGGTAACAACAGTACAAATATATGATTTCAATGTTATTTTATCAAAGGGAAATAACTCTAAAATAGATGATTGGGATAAGAAAAAAAATACGGATCACCTATTTTTTCATGAGGAATCAAAACATGAAATTTCAAAACATTAGCATACATGGTTCTAAACTTATGCTATACACAATAAAGCAACGACATTAAATGGCCCGAAATTGCGAAGGGCCATAACTCCAACATTTCAATTAATTGGTTCAAAATTTAATCAGGTGATCTCCTCCTCAATCCCAATCAGTATACCAAATATCATGGCTCTAGCTTAAATACTTTTTGAGATATCTTGCTGAAAAAGTCAAAATGCCTAGAACTACAAAGGGCCATAACTACATCAATTTTTCATGGAATTCCCTAAAAAACAAACCAGGTAATCTCCACATCATCCCCAATCAGCATATAATATTTCAAGACCCTAGCTTAAGTGCTTTTCGAGAAATCTTGCTGACAAGGTCAAAATGAGCAGAACTGCAAAGGGCCGTAACTTTATCAATATTTTCATGGAATTCTCTCAAAATATAATCGGGTAATGTACACATCATTCCCACTCACTGTATCGAATTTCAAGAACCCAGCTTAAATACTTTTCAAGATATCTTGCTCACAAGATTTAATTCTGATTTTTTTCAAAGGGGCATAACTTTAAATAAACATGCTAGACAAGAAACAAAATACGGGTCGGCTATTTTTTCATTGGGAACCCAAATATAAAATTTCAAAACCCTAGCGTGCAGGGTTCTTAAGATATGGCATGCACAAAAAAAGCTTGATGAACGGACAAACAGTCGGATGGACAAATGAAGGCAAAATAATATGCCCCATCAATTTCATTCGAAACTGGGGGCATAATCAGGTCATCTACTCATCGCTACCAATCTATTCATCAAGTTTCAAGGCTCCAGCTTCAATAGTTTTTGAGATATTTTGTTCACAAGGGAAACATGTCCAAATTTACAAAGGGCCATTACTTATGAAATATTTTTCAGAATTTACAAAAAAATTAATCAGGTCATCTACTCATCATTACCAATCAATTCACCAAGTTTCAAGTCTCCAGCTCTAATAGTTTTTGAGATATTTTGCTGACAAGATAAAAATGCCCAAAATAACAAAGGGGCATAACTCAAGAAGTATATTTCAAAATTTCTTCAAAAGTTAATCAGGTTGTCTACTCATCACTACCAGTCTATTCATCAAGTGTCAAGGCTCTAGTTCCAACAGTTTTTGAGATATTTTGCTGACAAGGTAAAATTGCCCAAAATTACAAAGGGCCATAACTCATGAAGTATTTTTCAGAATTTCTTCAAAAATTAATCAGGTCATCTACTCATCACTACAAATCCATTTACTAAGTTTCAAGGCTCTAGCTCTAACAGTTTTTGAGATATGTTGCTGACAAGATAAAAATGCGTAAAATTACAAAGGGGCATAACTTAAGAAGTATATTTCAAAATTTCTTCAAAAGTTTATCAGGTTGTCTACTCATCACTACCAGTCTATTCATCAAGTTTCAAGGCTCTAGCTTCAATAGTTTTTGAGATATTTTGCTGACAAGTTAAAAATGCCCTAAATTACAAAGGGCCATAACTCATGAAGTGTTTTTCAGAATTTCTTCAAAAGTTAATCAGGTCATCTACACATCACTACAAATCCATTTACTAAGTTTCAAGGCTCAAGCTCTAACAGTTTTTGAGATATTTTGCTGACAAGGTAAAAATGCCCAAAATTACACAGGGCCATAACTCAAGAAGCATTTTTCAAAATTTCTTCAAAAGTTAATCAGGTTGTCTACTCATCACTACCAGTCTATTCATTAAGTTTCAAGGCTCTAGCTTCAACGGTTTTTGAGATATTTTGCTGACAAGATAAAAATGCCCAAAATTACAAAGGGCCATAACTCATGAAGTATTTTTCAGAATTTCTTCAAAAGTTAATCAGGTCATCTACTCATCACTACAAATCCATTTACTAAGTTTCAAGGCTCTAGCTCTAACAGTTTTTGAGATATTTTGCTGAGAAGGTAAAATTGCCCAAAATTACAAAGGGCCATAACTCAAGAAGTATTTTTCAAAATTTCTTCAAAAGTTAATCAGGTTGTCTACTCATCACTACCAGTCTATTCATCAAGTTTCAAGGCTCTAGCTTTAATAGTTTTTTAGATATTTTGCTGACAAGATTGCATCCATATTTTTTCAAAGGGCCATAACTCAGAAAAGGGGCATAATCCTGTCAAGAAAAAAAATACGTGTCAGCTATTTTTTCATGAGGAATCCATATATGAAATTTCAAAACAGTAGCATTCACGGTTTTAAAGTTATGCTATGCATCAAAAAGCGTGACGAACGGACGGACGGACGGACGGACGGAAGGACGGACGGACGGACGGACGAACAACCCAGAAGCAATATGCCCCTCCAACTTCTTTGAAGTTGGGGGCATAAATAGTCCGAAACTGTGACCCAAATGACGTGGTCTCAAAATTTTTAAAATTCATTTCAGATAGAGCTAATATATACTTTTCAAAAATGTATAAACATAAACCTGAAACAATATTTTTTAGTCATGTGACACAGAAAAATAGAAACAGATGGTTTAATGACGAATGGAAACGCAAACATGAAGCATATAAAAAGGCAGTTTATGAATTTAATATAGATAGAAACGATTCCACACGAAGCAATATGCTTAAAATGAAGAAAGACTACAAATATTTTTGTAGATCATGTAAGTTAAAATATAATCGCGAACAAGGCCAAAAATTTCGCGATTTAAAAAGAAAACATACCCAGCTAGCATTCTTTATAAGTCTACAGCGGGCCGTTATCGGCCCGTCAGCTACACTGACGGGCCGATAACGGCCCGCTATAGATTTATAAAGAATGTTTACTGGGTCCTAGGGAGTTCTGGGGTATGTTCAAGCGACAGCAACAGCATGGCGAAAATAATATTTCTCTTCAAGATTTCCACGCTTACTTCCAAGCATTAGCGTCTGATGCAATAACGCAGGATGATATAGAAATACGCGAGTTTTTTAATCTTTATGATAATAATTATACTGATAGTACCTATCAAGAGCTTGACGAACCAATTACACAAACTGAAATAAAAAATGCCATAAAACGTTAGAAGACAAACAAATCCTGTTCAACAGACTGTCTTTTAAACGAATATTTTATTGAAAGCATTGATATACTTATAGAACCAATACAAATGATTTTTAACCATATTTTAGATAGTAAAGTTTTTCCAAGTATGTGGGCGGAAGGAATCATCGTTCCAATATTTAAAAAGGGAGATAAAAACGAGCCAAGTAATTACAGGGGGATAACTCCCTGTAATTAATTATTTACACATGTAATAAATGAGCGACTGAAACGATGGGCTACAAAAAATGATATTATTACAGACGCACAATTCGGGTTTAAACCCGACCACAGTACTGTTGATGCAATTTTTATTTTGCAGTCATTGATTAATAAAAAAAATAAGGGATAGAAAAAAACTGTATTGTGTATTTGTAGACTTGCGACGAGTTTTCGATTCGGTATACAGAGATGGTCTGTGGCTTAAACTTTTGAAAAGTGGTATCGATGGAAAAATACTAAGCATTATACGATCAATGTATAATCAGGCTAAATCTTGTGTTAAACATTTTGGTACCCTGTCCGACTTTTTCAAATGTGATGTCGGATTGTTACAAGGGGAAGTACTCTCTCCGATCCTTTTTTCATTATTTCTAAATGATATTGAGATGTATCTGCAAGCGGATGCAAATGCTGGGATAACACTGGACCAGTTATCAATATATCTCCTAATGTTTGCGGATGATGCTGTAATTTTTTCAGAAACCATTGAAGGATTGCAAGAATCTTTGAATAATTTGAAGCAATACTGCGATAAGTGGAATTTATCCGTAAATATTGATAAAACTGAAATTATGGTTTTCAGAAAAGGGGGAGTTCTCAGTCAAAATGAAACCTGGACATTTGATAGCAATGAAATAGAAATTGTGAATAATTTCAACTATTTGGGGGTAGTTTTATCCAGCGGGGGCTCTTATGTCAAGGCTACAAACACACTCGCAGGGAAAGCATTAAAGGCAATAAATTCATTAATGGCAATTACCAAAGAAAAAGAAGTTCCTATTGATATAATGCTAAGTTTGTTTTATTCTTTTGTTGGTCCGATTTTGAACTATGGGTGTGAGGTTTGGGGTTTTGAAAGGCAGATAATTTAGAACGTGTCCATAGAAAATTTTGTAAATGGCTTTTAAATGTAAAACCGTCTTCTAGCAATGTTGCTATATATGGAGAATTAGGAAGACTTCCCTTATTTGTTGGGCGTCAGATAAGAATAATTAAATATTGGTTGAAAATTATACACGTTAAAAACAATAATTGTATACTATGGAATATATATTGTATGTTAAGAAACAAGCTTGAAGCAAACCAGAATATAACAAATTGGGTATCAGATGTGAAAAAAATATTAGAAAGAACAGGGTTTCCTGATGTCTGGATGTTCCCAGCATCAGTTAACTCCGATAAATTCATATCTATTTTAAAGACAAGACTTAAAGATTTGTATATCTCTGAATGGAGTGAAGGCCTCCGGTCACATACCTCTTTAACACTTTATAGAGAAATTAAATCAACTTTCGAAATTTCTCCATACTTACTGAAAATGAAAAACCGTAAATATAGAAATGCTATAGCAAAAATTCGTCTTTCATCTCATCAGCTAGCTATAGAAAAGGGGCGACATGCAAATATTGAACGCAATGAAAGGAAATGCTTCCAATGCACTGATGAGATAGAAGACGAATTTCATTTTATCTTATCTTGCCCAGTATATGAAGACCTTAGAAAAACATATATCCACAAATACTTTTATACAAGACCAAGCATGTATAAGCTAATAAATTTATTGTGCACAACAAAATCAAAGGAAATGAACCGCCTGGCGATATATTTGATAAAGGCTCAGAGGGTAAGAACCTTAATACTACATGAGTATCTGAGTAGCTTCAAGGCGAGCCATGGCATGGAAATGTGCTTCGGTTTAACTTTAAACAGTGGGAGTGAAGGGCCTGGTCAGACTGTGCTGATGCGCAGACTGATCTGGACCTTCGCTGTCGCATTGTGCCCGAAGACCTGTCCATCTGCTGTCTTACTTGATATAGCTTCAGGACTTAAATTCATACTTTGTCGTATTTGTATGTTTACAATGTACTCTTTTGTATGTAGTATATTTGTTTGTCACAATTATGACCGGGTCAGTCTGCGCGAATGCGCAGGGACCGGCGCATGCGTGTAGGTTGGTCCGGGTCTCCGCTAATTAAAGCGTCGTTTTTGCCGTTTTTTTTCTCGGCTTATGTAATATTATATATTCATCTTATAGTGTACACGTACACTGCGGGCATGGAGGGTCCTGACCAGACTAAGCAGATGGAACTGGACTGGGCCGTCGATGCCTACATATTCTCGTGAAGTGCCTTACAGTTTCGGAATATACAAGCACATTGTGAGCGGCGGGGACACCGACCACTTTGCAGTGTTGGTAATCATGCGGGTCTGGGTCATCGAGGTTCGAGTGCAAATCTTTGTTCCGTGTTTCGGAACTGATGTGTTTGGTGGATATGTATACACATGTACTGTATGTGTATATATGTGTATATACACATATACTACTACTCCCACTACTACTACTACAACTATTACTATATGTATATAAAATGTTTGTTCTGTATTACCTCTTTAACATGCAGATATAATTAAGTAACTACCTTACCTTTTTTATATTGTTTAGATTCATTCACATGCAAGTTGAGAATCCTTAAACTAGTATAAATTATTATCAATAAATATTCCCATTCACAATATTCACAGCTTGACACGTCAGACAGTCACATAAGGTAATCGAGATCACACCTGGAATGGTGATTGGACAAGTTTTGTTCACAGGCCGTTGCCTTTTGTTGTGACTGGCTGTCGGAATTTACAGCTGCACGATTTTCTTGCGAACGTCTTACCTGGAATTTTGTGAATGGGTAAACTTCGCTGAGCGTGAGAAGTTACTCCTGTTTGAATTACTTCTACAATTACTACTTCGAAGTAAAGTGCTGCTTCCTTCTTCCAACAACTGCACTAGCATACTACTACTATTACTACAACTACTACTACAACTACTACTACGACTACTACTACTACCACTGCTACTACTACAACTACTACTACTGTCTCTACTACCTCTACTACTAATACTACTAATATACCACTACTTCTACTACTACTAATACTACCACTGCTGCTGTTGTTTTTTGGTTGATTGTTCTTTAGAATCTTTGTTTTTTTGTCATAGGATTTAGACAGTGATAAAGCTTCAGGGCTTTAACTTATAGGTTGTCATACTTGCTTATTTATAAGATACTCTCTTGTATGTATTATTTCATGCAGATTGTAAATGTGTTTGTATGGCGATGAGCTGTACCATGCTCAAGTCAAAATAAAATTTATGTTATGTTATGTTATTTTAATGATAGAGTAATAAATCACTGTTTGGAGGTCAGTTGCAAAGTAGATCAAATCACTCGCGCTCCGCGCTCATGATTTATCTTCTTACAACTGACCGACAAAGTGTGATTTATTATTCAACAAATCACGCACAAGAGCTGATCTATTTCGATTCTAACACATAGAAAACAACGAAAAAGGAATTGTATCCTTCAGATTCTTCAATTTTTCCGCCATCGAAAACAGAAATCCCGTGAGAAAATGTTACTCCGTCTAACGTTGTAGAAACAAAGACTGACGACAGCAACGTGTCGAAATGACGTCGGAATGGCGCCAGATAGCGTCGCGCGCTTCGGCCCAGTGATTTGTTGCATAATAAATCACTGAGTTTAACCATAAACTATATAGGCGAGGAGTATTAGAATGACCTTTATTTGTCATCATGAGTATATCTTGGACGGACGACTGACTTCTCCTGTACTATAAGCTCACTTTTCGAGCCTTTGGCTCAGGTGAGTTGTATAACACCAATATCAATATGTTCAGCAATATTTGCTTCAAGAACAACTGACTTCCAAATTGCCAATCTGTGTATACTTCTCCTTGTGATTTTGATGGCAAAATATGGAATATGATTGTGTCAGTTGCCAATCTCTGCTCACCTCATTAATTTTTGATACACTCACTCCGATGATTGATCAAACCTATTTCTGACTTCTTTTTTTCAACTGATATTAACAACCGTTATAAACCTCTTTTATCCATCTCTGTTGAATCAACGTTTTTCAGTGTTATGACAGTCAATTTTCAAACAAAGTAAGCAATCTGTTATAGTCTTCTGGCTGAACATGTTTTTACCATTTTTACTCCAGGCTGATTTTAGTTGTTTGGCCGCATCTGCTGGATTTGCTATTTTCCCACTTTTTTTCCATCTTAGTCGTATCAATTAAGCAAAGACAATTAATCATTATAATATGTGCGTGTGTTTATGTTTATGTGATTAATGCTGTCTGGTAATATCTAAGTTTCAGTTCAGAGCACAAAGTGCCAATGCACTTACTAGTTTTCCCTCCAAACATTGAAACGCCCTGTGTACTCGATTTAGAGACATTACCGGCTGTATGGTTCAGTTGCAATATATCCAAGCTATTAACTTAATGGTGATAAGTCGTTGCTGTGCAGTGAAATGAACTGTATTTTTTTTTTTTTTTATTTACTCAGAGTTGATATTGCAAGTAGAATTCATGATTGTTTGTCACCGTAAAAAGGATACATTTTTCCTACTGGCACGTACGGAGACTATTCACATAAAGTTCTAGTCCAGTTTCTGTGCAACATATAACTATTATATGACATTTTTCAAATCAAATTCTATACTATACAGTCCGAGACTCCCTAAGAGGCTTTTAGGGTGCGACCCAGCTAGCATTCTACGTAAATCTATATCAGGCCGTCATCGGCCCGTCAGCTACCCTGACGGGCCGATGACGGCCCGATATAGATTTACGTAGAATGCTGACTGGGGATATAAGGTGTGCGGTGTGGATGTTGGTATGTAATACGCGGTAATAGATATGGCATCAAGCTAATGCGAATAAGAAGAAAGCAAAGTATTTCGTAGCAAATATATGGTAATGAAAATATCATAAGATGCTCAAACTACAAATAGGACTTTATTAAATACTGCGGTCAAAAAAAAAGTCGAGATCAGTTTGCACAATAACGTGGTCTGATCACAATTTCATTGTCGCTTACAGAATTTATTGGCATTGTACAATATATAGACATAGCCTGACGGTTTAAGACTTCCGGCCCTGCAGACCAAAGCAGATACCCATATAAATAAAGAAACGGGCCGCCTCATCAGGATCTGAAGTTTGCCATTCTGCTTTATTTTATTTTTGATTGATAGCCCTGTTTGCCACAATGGATAAATCAAAGTTAAAGATGGAAGAGTCCATTTTAGAAACTCAAGGTTGAAAGGGTTAAGAACCGCACACAAACTCGTACCGACAGCTGAATCTTTCTTCATTTTCTCGAAATTTGGCAGCATCATTTCTAGGGATGATTTCTGAGGGGTCGATTTGATATATATACAAGAAAACATTGATGCAAAGCATCAATACGCCGGAAAAATAATCTGTCATGCATTACTTAGCTCCCTATAGATCGTAGTATAGTGAAAAAATGTTATAATTTATGAAAGGTTGTAATTATATAAATGATCGCAATACTCAACGATAAAAGCATTATAGACGTTATCAGAGCTATGTAAAAATAAATCAACTATGATCGTCTGTTTTCTAGCTCGCATACATAATTACATGTCGCCATCCATAGCCTAGGACGACCATACTATATCCGAAATCATCTATGTAGCAGTGTTTCGTTCTTTTCTCCACTCATAACGTTTTTTTCGGCCCAAATTTTTCCATGCTTGAATATCAAATTAAACTGTATTATTAAACCAGCTTATAATCCATTCGATTTGAGAATGCATATTTCTAATCGTAAACAAAGAAAATATCTTTTGTTTCTTCTTCGTAGTACGACGTAAAAACAAAATGAAAAAATTCAAACGTGTACGAATATTGACAGCAACAAGCTCATTTCAGGTCGAATGGTCAAATTGGGGCTCCTACGGGAAAACTGCTCATTTCCCTTTTAAATGAGCAAAACACATATTGCTACATTCATTCTACAAATACTTGCCATTTTTTATTTCACTATGTTACCAATAGCACAGTTCTCTTCTGCAAAAGTGTGACTTTGAATAATAATAATAAAAAAAAGTGGAGGGTGAATAGTTTTATATAGCTCCACTACATTTGTAAGAACCCCATAAAACTGGAAGAAAACCGATGTTATTCAAATGCATACACATTTTACAAAAACAACTTCGAACAGATACGCTGTATCCGGGCTCCAGCCAGGCGTAAATAAAAAATATCCTACTTACTCTACGTATTCGGACAGACAGGCCTCCTTAGCAAACAGTGAAGAGTAGTTGTGGTCATGGTACCTAAGTCATAATGCAAACGCATTTATCCATAAGCGAATGATGAATTAGAATGTTCAGACCGACAGACATGGACCCCAGAATGACGGCATCCGCCGATAGTAAGTATTACTTGGTAAGCAAGCTTTGCCCATAGGACTGAACGAAAGAAACGTAGGTAGAAGCGTGTGTCCGGGATTTGGAAGTCTACTTATGGCTCGTCATTGGCAAAAACATCCGAAACAATTCTAGAAACTGCTACATTGTATGGACTGACCAGATCATGATGCCCCCCCCCCCTCCCCCCCCCCCCCCCCCCCCCACACACACACACACTTTAGAACTTCCTTGAGTGTTGCTACCAGTTTGGTTTTTTGATACCCCTGGCTCAACAACCTTGTAGTGAGGACTTTCCCACGCTCCATGAAAGCCTGATAATTTGAACAGGCTCTGGCATTATGGCTTAACTGTGAAACGTAAATGCCGTATGCTGGTGTAGAAGGGATACTACTGCTTAGGAATGGAAAGTTAACGATGGGAAAATTGAAGTAATCCCGTTTGTCGTAAAGCCTAACTCGTAGTAAGCTTTCCATTGTCAATGTAGAGATAATAATCCAAGTATGAGATTGGAGGCTGTAGTCTCCGTTGTTTCCTGTGTTTCCGCAGAACGCGGCGTCTGATCAGGGTCAACACTGGCTGCTACCCACTCAGCAATGTTACGCACATGCATAGGTAAATAAAATGGAATTGTTGAAGAGAAGTATATGGTGAAGCGTAAGAGGTGTGGATATCAAGCGTAAATACGCTATTTCAAGTTTACAAAAAAAATCCCATTGAAATGAAATTTGAGATAAAGAGGTGTTCGAATGAACCCCACGAATCCACTCTGAATCCACCCTTGATTTCTGTATTCCTTTATAACAAGGATGGGCCGCGCTATGAGAAAACATATCTTTCGGCATATGCAGGCAGCGAAGGCCCAGATCAGCCTGTGCATCCGCGAAGTTTGATCAGAGCCTTCGCTATCCGCTAACGAAATTATTGGACAGTATAGAATGTAACAATGGAGAGCAAATGCTCGGACGAGACACTGCGCATGCGTGGGATGAATCTGAATCTGTGCATTGTGCGCATGCTCGAAGACACATTTTCGCTTGTGGCCCATATGATACTTGTAAACTGTGCCCAAATCAGTAAATATCTAAGTAACTGATATCATTACAAATGTGACACATTGAAACTCATTAGAATGAAAACGAGCACAGATAATGTCCGGGAAGAGCAATGATCAGAAAAGTTTACCCAGCATGCTAAGCGTTACGGAATCTGTGCATCCCCACCCCCCCCCCTCACACCTCCACAGACAATAATTATATCTAATATTAAACAGCAATAGAAATGGAAGGCATGCGTAGGCATGAATGCGTGGATGCGTGGGTGGATCTGGGTTTGCGCAAGAATGTTTCTGCTTTGCTTGTCGCGGCTCGAATCAATAAATGAGCCCGCCATGTGAAAAAAAAAAAAAAAAAAAAAATAAATAAATAAATAAATAAATAATAATAATAATAATAATAATAATAATGTAACTTCGAACATGTGCGCCTTGCGAAGACGCATGTACGCTGTCCAATCAGAATTTTCACTATAACCTTTTTTGATAGCTGTTTTAGATCCAGGAATTCTTTGTCATTACGAAACCACGCCTTTTCAAATATATTGAAAATTTCACCACCAAAAACTGAAAGTTTTCAGATATAAAGTCTAATATTTTTTTCATAGTTCTGCTCAAAACATAGATTTTGGGTACCCGTTAGAACCGCCTCAACGAGGCGGTTCTAACGAGTACCCATAATCTATGTTTATGAGCAGAAAAAAGGAAAATAATGTATACCCTGTAAACCCCAATTACACAATTTACTACATAAAACGTGGGGTTTAATGGGTCAAACTTGTATAGGTATGTTTTCGTGATGTTTGTGCTCATTTGTTCTTCATCTGTCCTCCTTCTGATGCCTTGGGAGGGATGTGTTTCATTATTGTTGCATTTCCTGAGTAGTTTTACTTATAGTTCTACAGACGTACATCGAATACTCTGATAAGACTGCGCGGATGCGTGGGCTGATACGTGTTTTCATGCGGTTATGTCCCATAATGAAAACATGCCTATATAATTTTGACCCCCTTAAACCTCATTTCTATATAGTAAAACTGGGGTTTACAGGGGTATACATTATTTTTCTTATTTCTGCTCAAAACATAGATTGTGGGTACTCGTTAGAACTGCCTCGCGGAGGCAGTTCTAACGAGTATCCACAATCTATGTTTTGAGCAGAAATATGAAAAATATCACAGTTTTTTTATCTGAAAATTTTAAATTTTTGGAGGAGAAATGTTCTGTATATTTGAATAGGCGTGTTTTCGTAATGCTTTAAACATGTATGATATCATGGTATGACTCTGAGATATGTACATACAGTGGCGACTAGAATCAGCCTACATGGCCATGTTGGTTTATCATGGTTATACGCATGGACAATTTGCAGCCTACAAGTATAAAGTATCTTCAGAGCGTCAACGACACAGATCCACAGACTGATCCGAGTCTTCTCAGCTTGCACACATTTACAGTAGTGGTTTTCCTTAGAAGTGCTAAGTTATACATCATCTAACTGTGGCGAACATACAACCAAAGTTTAGTGAAAATCCTTCCAGAGGTAAAGGAGATGTGGAGCGGATACGAAATTCAAGGCTCAATCCCATGACCATCAATTGCGACCTTGTCCTTGAACCTGCATATTTGAGTAATGGGTTCCGCACACTGTCTCACTGAGGCAAACCTTTCACCAAAGCTTAATGAACATCCTTTCAGGGCTAAATGAGATATGGAGCGGACATGAAATTCAAGGCTCAAAGTCATTACCTTCAATTGTGAACATTAACCATGAGTCGGCATGGCTGAGTTATGGGTTCTGCACTGTATCTCACTAAGGCAAACAATAATGTAAATCTTCCAGGGAGGAGTTATGGAGCGGACACGAAATTCAAGGTTCAAACTCGTAAACTACAATTGTGACCTTGATCTTGAGCAAGCATGTTTGAGTTAGGGGTTCTGGACATCGTCTCAGTGAGGCGAACAGTTGGTCTCAGTTTAATAAAAATCCTTCCAGGGGTCATGGGCACGAAATTCAAGGCTCAAACTCGTGACCTTCAATTATTACCTCGACCTGTAGTCAGCATTGTTGAGTTATGGGTTCTGCCACAGATTAATGAAAGTCCTTCCAGGGTTGAACGAGATATGGAGCAGACACGAAATTCAACTTGTGACCTTTATTTGTGACCTTGACCTTGAGCCGACATGGTTAGGGGTTCTGCACATCGTCTCACTGAGGCGAACATTTAACCAAACCCTTCAATGGGTAAAAAAGATGTGGCGCGGGCACGAAATTCGAAGCTCAAACTCGTGACCTTAAACTATTACATTGATCTTGAGTCAGCATTGTTGAGTTATGGATTCTGCACATCGTTTCACTGAGGCAAACATTAATGAAAATTCTTCCAAGGGTAAAGGAGATATGGAGCGGACACGAAATTCAGGGCTCAAAATGGTGACATGGAGTTGTAACCTTGAGTCGGCATGGTTGAGTAAGGGGTTTTGCACATTGTCTAACTGAGGCAAACATTTAGCCAAAATGTAATGAAAATCCTTCCAAGGGTGAAAGAGATAAAGAGTGGACACGAAATTCAAGGCTCAAACTTGCGATCTTCAATTGTGAGCTTGACCTTGCGTCGGCATGGTTGATATGGTGTTTTGCACACCATCGTACGGAGGCAAAGATTTGGCCAAAGTTAAATGAAAAGCTTTCAAAGGGTTCAGGAGATATGGGGCGGACCCGAAAGTGTTACGGACGGATAGATTGACAGACGGACGAACAGAAAGACGGACGGATGTACGAAGGCCATTCCTATAATTCTCTCTGCTTCGCGGCGGGGGATTAATACATGAAACTGACATATATTACTGTAAATAATATAACACTTAGTGCGTCTTAATTAAGGAAAATCAAATCAGCAAGATAAAAAGGATACCACTAGTTTTAATTAAACCTTGTATACCTTGTTATGTCAAATGCATACATGTGTGAAGTTAGTTCCTTGTTAGTTATTCCTTGTTACTTATTTCTTGTTCCTTGTTACTTATTCCTTTTTACTTGTGCCTTGTTACTTATTCCTTGTTCATTGTTTTGTATTTTGAGCCTTTTATGATGTTTTCATTATCATATATCTTGTTCCTTCTTATCTATTCCGTGTTGCTTGTTCCTTGTTACTTATTCCTAGTTACTTAATCCCTGTTCCTTGTTACTTATCCATTGTTACCTGTTACTTATTCCTTGTTTCTTGTTCCTTGTTCCTTTTTACTTATTCCTTTTCCTTGTTACTTATTCCTAGTTACTTATTCCTTGTCTTTAGTCCTTGTTCCTTGTTACTTATCGCTTGTTACTTATTCCTTGTTTCTTATTCATTGTTCTTTTTGTACATATTTTTTGTCCTTGTTACTTATTTCTTATTCTCTGTTACTTATTCCTTGTTCCTTGTGAAACCACATCTGCTATCGAATGGTAAGTGGGACTCAGCCAAACCTTGGTGGGAGGCACTTGGGCGATATAGAGACTAAGAATTGTTAAAATCATTTTGTTACGATATGCTACATGGCCGCCAAGGTGGCCATTGTGAAAATCTTCAATTGTCATCTGCTCCCGAACGGTATGCAAGATTGGGCGGAAATTTGGTGGAGACTGTTCAATTTCTGCCCATTGGTTTAGGAGATAGTGTGACGGACGGATGGATGTTCAAACAAAGGGATTACTTACCATCATATTAGCATATTTATGTGGTTAGAAAATAGCGAAATAAGACCAAGGAGTAAGGAACAAGTAAAAAAGTAATAAGGAACAAGGAAACAATGAACAAGGAATTAGTAGCAAGGAACAAGGAATAAGTAACAAGGAACAAGAAATAAGTAACATGGAACAAAGAAAAACTAACAAGTAACAAGGAACCAGGAATAGGTAACAAGGAATAAGTAAAAGTAACAAGGAATAAGTAACAAAGAACAAGAAACAAGTAATAAGTAACAAGGAACAAGAAAAAAGTAACAAGAAACAAAAAGTAAGTAACTAGGAATAAGGAATAAGTAACAAGGAATAAGGAATAAGTAACAAGGATTAAGTAACAATGAACAAGTAACAAGGAATTAGTAACAAGGAACAAGTAACAAGGAACTAACTTCACACACGTCAAATGCATACGGTATATTATTTGTAACGCTTTTTGCATAATAACATCATTATCAATATGAATAAATCAATCAAGTACATTTAGTATCTTAGATCAAAGGATCAACAGCTTTAACACTTCGCATCAAAAGAGAACAGTCAAACTTCAGATAGATCGGAGCATCCGTGCAACTTGAGCCGCATCAAGTGAAAAAGTGCCTTCGAACTTGCGCAAAATGCGCAGATTCACGGATCATCCTGCGCATGAGCAAAGTATCATCCGGGGATTTGATCTCCATTCATACATTCTTTGGTATCCAATGACTCTGTTAGCGGAAAGTGAAGGCCCTGATCAGACTGCACGGATGCGCATGCTAATGTGGACCTTCGCTGTCCGCAGATGTCCGAAGACACTTTTTTGCATGATGCGGCCCAGTTTGTTTGTTATGTAAAAAGTGGTTTTGTAAACGTCGGTGAAACAAGATGAAAGATTTACAAAATACTTTTTGTTCTATAATATTGACAAGACTAACACGAATCACCTTTATTTGGTTTATATCTTCCATCGTTTCCCTTTTAGTCAACAATGATTTAATGACGTTTTTTTTTTTTTTTTTTTTTTGTTTAATTGGTTATTGATAGATGGAAACAATTTAATTCAGTTTGGTTTAATTACTAGAATCATATTAATAGGGGCGGATCCAGAATGATTTCTGAGTGGGTGGAGGGATGCGCTTTGGATCCATTACGAAAAACATGCCTATTCAAATATACTGAAAATTTTACCACCAAAAAACGAAAATTTTCAGATAAAAAATTCTGATATTGTTCATATTTCTGCTCAAAACATAGATTGTGGTATTCGTTAGAACCGCCTCGACGAGGCGGCTCTAAAGAGTACCCACAATCTATATTTTTGAGCAGAAATATGAAAAAATATCAGAATTTTTATCTGAAAATTTTCGTTTTTGGTGGTAAAATTTTCAGTATATTGAATAGGCATGTTTTCGTAATGCTACAATTTCGACCCTCTGAATCCGCCCCTATCAAATGAGCTGCACCAAGCGAAATCTGTCTTGTAGGCATATGCGGACCCCAAAAGGCTTACGTGAGCGTTTGCATCCATGCAGAATGATCAAACCTTTAGCTGTCCAGGACAGTGACGGTACCCTTGGTTACTGCACACTTCGTTAACGGACTGCAAAGGCCGTCTTGATCTGTTTCAACCGGTTTTCGCATGAGTATTAATGTCTGTGGTCCCGCCATCGAATTCTTGTTGGTGTTTTTTCTTGCGTTAGATCTCATTTGAGATTTTTGCTTTGTTTCATCATAGTGGTTTAGAGTGTATGTGTTTCATTGCGACGTTTCACAGATGAGGAAGAGGACCCTATGTGGATCGAACATATATTTGTAATTTGGAGCTGCATCAGAATCATCACGAAAACATGCCTATATAATTTTGACCCCCTTAAACTCCACTTTTATATAGTAAAACTTTGGTTTACAGGGGTATACATTATTTTTCTTATTTCTGCTCAAAAACATATATAACGATTACCCACAATCTATGTTTTGAGCAAAAATATGAAAAATATCAGAGATTTTTGTTTGAAAAATTTCAGTTTTTGGAGGTGAAATTTTCTATATATTTGAATAGGCGTGTTTTCGTAGTCAGAGTGATGTTTCGCGCGAGTAAAACGAGTAATTTTCCTACTGACCATTCCAAGGCGGTTTTTCTGTTGCAGTTCTTCTTTATTAATGCGTCTGTGGTTCCTTATATGGCATTTGTTTTGTCCCGATTTGTTTCTCATCTCTCCTTCATTGTCTTACGACATGAAAGCCGCAACAAAGGAATGAAGCATAGCTGAAAAAATTTCCTGCCTTTCGTGGGAATCGAACCCGGTCCTCCCGGTTAAAAATCCAATGCTCTAACCACTGAGCCAAAGAGTCGACTCCCTGACGCTGTTGTCAGATATTGAATATATACTTAGAAGCTATGCGTAATCTGCCAAGGCAGATAACCGAATGTAGAAGTGCTCGGTCGTAACACCCCCTTTTCAAGGAAGTCATCATTTATGATGACGTGAAGCTATTTTCGGCGAAATAAAGTCCAATCCCGGACGAGCCCCCATCTTACGACATGAAAGCCGCAACTAAGGAATGAAGCATAGCTGAAAAAATTTCCCGCCTTTCGTGGGAATCGAACCCGGTCCTCTCGGTTAAAAATCCAATGCTCTAACCACTGAGCCAAAGAGTCGACTCCCTGACGCAGTTGTCAGAGATTGAATATATACTTAGAAGCTATGCGTAATCTGCCAAGGCAGATAATCGAAGGTAGAAGTGCTCGGTCGTAACGATTGGGTGGCTCGGGACAGCTGTGTTTCGCGATCGTGCCTTTTTCTGTGTATCTTCACTTAATTTGCTAATGAAGGAAAATCATATTTTTGCCAAAAAAGAGCAGCGGAGAGCCTCGATGAGATCTGATAGGTATTATTGATATGTTGCATACACGTATTATTGACAGAGTTTGGGACACCATTACGAGAACATACCTATTCAAATATACTGAAAATTTTACCACCAAAAAAATGAAAAATTTCAGATAAACTATTCTGATATTTTTCATATTTCTGCTCAAAACATCCTCGGCGAGGCGGTTCTAACGAGTACCCACAATCTATGTTTTTAGCAGAAATAACAAAAATAATGTACACCACTGCAAACCCCAGTTTTACTATATAAAAGTGGGGTTTAAGGGGATCAAAATTATATAGGAATGTTTTCGTGATGCGCCCGGTTTGTTGTTCATGTGTGAGTAAATGTAGAATTATCCACAACAGGAATTTTGATGCATGAAGTGTCTGACACTCACCCAGCCCTGCGCGCACGATATACTTTCATTGTGTCCGACTGGGGCCTATACTGTCTGCTCTGTATAGAATCAACTAATAGTGCAGTATATATAAGCCCCATAGCTGACAGAAAATGACTTTTGGTTGGACAACTAGATGACAGATTTCTTGCTACATGTCAGATCTAAAGTTCAAGTAAAATTTGATTTTTTCCTTACAACAATGATTGATAATTAGGCCATTGACCTCAACAGGGGCCCACGTTCAGCCAACGCAATTTGTGTATTTAGAAGGATTTACTTCCCTTGCATTAACGACTGTTAAAGGTATTTATTTATTAATGCGTGTCAGAATTGAAAATATGTGCATTTTTGATAGTCTCACGAGATTGTGCTAAATGGACTGACACGCCTGAGTAAACATTTTAAACCAAGATCAGACACCGCAGAATATTGTGTGGGTCCAGATCAAACGGCCCCTTCAGGAATGTGTGAGCAGGGTCTGCACTGTTTGATCTGGCCTGTTCGTTTGAATACTTGTCCAGGCTGTTTGCATGCCACATTGTATTTTTCTCATTAGCATGTATAAGTAGGAATCATATGCATTATGAAACATACCTATTCAAATATACTGAAAATTTTACCACCAAAACATGAAAATTTCAGATGAAAATTCTGATATGTTTCATATTTCTGCTCAAAACATCGATTGTGGGTACTCGTCAGAACCGCTTCGATGAGGCAGTGCTAACAAGTACCCACAATCTATGTTTTGAACAGAAATAAAAAAAATAATGTATACCCCTGTAAACCCCAGTTTTACTGTATAAAAGTGGGGTTTAAGGGGGTCAACATTATATAGGCATGTTTTCGTAATGAGTAAGTCGTGTGGCTCGCCTGCTCTTGCTGTTGATATTCATTGTTGTTGTTGTTGTTGTTGTTGTTGATGACGATGATGATGTTGTTGTTTTGTGTTTAGTTCTTATAGAATAATTTACTTTCTATCCATTTCGAGATTCCATGCTGAAATTAGTGGCAAATGCAGATACCAAGGAAATTGGCAAACTTATAAAAATGCCTGTGTTACAAGTGTTGTCTTTCTTTTGACAGGGATTGATGAATCTCTACCACATTTTGCATTTTACATTAGATTTTATTCTTTTATTCATATAGATAGAATGGATTACTAACAACAGCTGTTTAGTTTGGAACCAGACTACTATCGAGACGTCACACAGTGTTTTGGTACTTATTTAAAATAGAGTGTACGAAGGAGATGTTGTATACAGTGTAAGGTATAAAAGACTACATTTCATTACGAAAACAAGCCTATTCAAGTATACTGAAAATTTTACCACCAAAAAATAAAAAAATTTAGATAAAAATTCTAATTTTTTTTTTTTTTTTTTTTTTTTTTTTTTTTCAAATTTCTGCTCAAAACATAGATTGTGGGTATTCGTTAGAACCGCCTCGCCGAGGCGGTTCTAACGAGTACCCACAATCTATGTTTTGAGCAGAAATAAGAAAATTAATGTTTTGCTATATAAAAGTGGGGTTGAAGGGGGTCAACATTATATAGGCGTGTTTTCGTGATGTTCAACAGGGTTCCTAGAGGAGAAAACTTCCAGATATTAAAATGTTCTGTAGGGAATACTTGGCTGTATGGAGTGCTCCAAAGAGTCGGTTGGTCATTCCAGTTTGTGATCCTGAATAAGAGGAGGTTTTGGGATGTCATATGGCGGGCAATGTATTGTGTTTTTGAAGTGGACATGAAAAGTCACAGGATCTGCTGCTGACTCAAGTAGCTGTCACATCCCACCAAAACTCGGATCTGATTTAGGACTATGGAATTGCGGCAGGTGAGAGACTTTTGAAGTCTTAGCATCCTAACCTATGGAGAAACTCATAGGGGTGCGTAACCAAATATATTGTTACACGGCGTACAAATTCTGCACGAATGTGTTACGAGTGCGTTATTACTTTGGTAATACATGGAACGAAGTCGTTTCGTTGAAATCCAAGACGCGTCGTCAGGCAATAGCAATTTGGATTATGTCTTCTCATTCCTACCATCGATAATCTGCCTAGGCAGATTTCGCATAAGAAGTAGGTATATATTCAATCTCTGACAACTGCGTCAGGGCGTAGACTCTTTAGCTCAGTGATTAGAGCATTGGAATTTTATCCGGGCAGACCGGGTTCCAATCCCACGATAGGCGGGATTTTTTTTTCAGCTGTTTCATTCCTTTGTTACAACTTTCATGTCATAAAAATGGGGGCTTGTCCGGGATTGGACTTAACTTCGCCAAAATGGCTTCGCGTCATCATAAATGATAACTTCCTTGAAAAGGGCGAGTGCCACGGCCTAGCACTCCTATCTCCGATAATCTGCCTTGGCAGCTGTTGCATAGTTGTAGGTACATATTCAATCCTTGACAACTCTGTCAAGGAGTCGGCCTTACGGCTCAGTAGTTAGAGCCTTGGATTTTCCGGGTTTGAATCTCTCGATGGTCGGGATTTTTGTTGTTGTTTTTTTTATCAGCCATGCTTCACTCCTTTGTTACGACATTCATGTGGTAAGAAAATATACTTCACTGGAAGACATGTCGCTTGATTTTAAGTACTAAATTTTCTCAACACGTTTAACAATATGAGCTTAGTCAAACTGTTTTAGGTATAAACCCAGCAAACGCACAACGTCACAACAACGTCGTTGCAACTTCGCTGCAACGTTGTGACGTTGCAGCGACGTTGTAACGACGTTGGTGCGACATTGTGTGTTTGTTGGGAATGCTCCGTTCTTGTGTTCTGTGAATGCGGCTTTCCTGGGAATCTCGACATTTTTTTTTTCATTACGAAAACACGCCTATTCAAATATATAGAAAATTTCACCTCCAAAAACAGAATATTTTAAGATAAAAAACTCTGATATTTTTTCATATTTCTGCACAAAACATAGACTGTGGGTACTCGTTAGAACCGCCTCGGCGAGGCGGTTCTAACGAGTACCACAATCTATGTTTTGATCAGAAATAAGAAAAATAATGTATACCCCTGTAAACCCCAGTTTTACTATATAATAGTGGGGTTTAAGGGGGTCAAAATTATATGGGTATGTTTTCGTGATGTTTTTTTGTAGCCATGACGCATCTAATAAACAATGTCTACACCATTATGGTAGAACCGACCGTAGGGGAGAAAAGTTATTTATGATAATATTAGTTAGAGAACCACAGAAAATACAAGTGAACGTTTTAAATGCATTTAGCCGCATTATGATATAAGCCACTGAGTGAGAAAGTGTACTTTCCAATATGTGCACACAGCGAAGACCTACATCAGCCTGTATTTGAATTTGTATAGTTTGATTAGAGTCATCGTTAAGCATTCTTTATATACCCAAAGGCGCAGGGTTTCCTAGGACGGAGAAAGAAGCGAACAGACTGTAGATACGCAGACAAATCCGAGAGCTCATTCGTCGAAAATGTACAAAGGTAGGCTACTTTTCCCCCGCCGCGGTCGATATGCCTAAAGATCAAAGCCTAAATTGATAATCTGATTTAGGAATCCTAATGACAGTCATTAACATCAGAAACCCCTTCAACAACTCACCAAGATTGTCGCGACTGTCACCAGTAAATCATAATGTAATTACTTGTCATCTGTCTATCTACCTACCTACCTATCTGTCTGTATCTATCTATCTATCTATCTATCTATCTACCTCTCTCTCTCTCTCTCTTTATATATATATATCTGCATGTCTGTCTGTATACCTATCTACCTATCTCTCTGCTTGTCCGTCCGTCCTTTAGTCTGTCTGTCTGTCTGTCTACATACATACCTATCTTAGCTACGATTACGTCCGCCATCTTAGAAAAGACATTTTGACCTTCAGCTCCTGAACGGAAAGGCCAACTGACTCGAATCTAGCCAATCGACTAGGAAGTATCAGATCGACTTGTAGATCAAAATAGCGAAAATCGATTGGGACCTATCTTGAAAATCTATTTTGAACTTTTTCTCCTGAACCAAAAAGCTAACTGACTCAAAACTTAGTAGTAAGTATAGAGGCTACTTGCAGATAAAAATTGCTAACATCATTCCGATCGGAAACTCAAGATGGTTGCCATGGCCGCCATCTTAAAAATCTTTTTTGAACTTCTTTTTCTGAACCGAAAAGTCAATTGATTTGAAACTTGGTAGGAAGTATCAGAGCGACTTTTAGATCAAAAATAGCGAACTTCATTTTTATCAGTAATCCAAGATGGCTGCCATCGACACCATCTTGAAAATCTACTTAGCACTTCTTCTCCTGGACCGAAAGACCAGCTGACTGGGAACTTGGTAGTAAGTATAGGGGTGATTTGTATATCAGAACTGGCTAAAATCATTCCGATTGGAAAGCCTAGATGGTTGCCATGTCCACAATTTTTAAAATCTATTTTGAACTTTTGAATGGAAAGGTATCGGAGTGACTTGTTAATCATAAAAAGCTAAAATCGTTCCGATCAGAAATCCAAGATGACCATCACAGCCATCAGCTTGAAGATTTTGAACTGCTTCTCCTGAACTGAATAGTCAGTTGGTTTAAAACTTGTCTGGTACTCAGATTCGTCCCTCATCTCTCCTTCTTTTGGTGCCTCGGGAGGGTTATGCTTCGTTGTTGTGGCATTGTCTGGGTATCTTCACATATTTTAGTCTGAACAGCAACCGTGTGCTGGGGACACTCCTGCGTTTTCACTACAGCCAATTTGGTGTCGTTGGGCATCAGAGCCATATTCCGGCAACGTTCCCGCAAAGAAATCCAAGAGTAGTTGACGGAGAATAGTTGACGGAGAGAATAATCAGAGACTCAGAAAGTCAAAATAGTTATCAGGATCAGTCAGTCTCCTTACGTCATGAACTAGGACTATCCCAGTCAGCATTCTACGTAAATCTATATCGGGCCGTCATCGGCCCGTCAGGGTAGCTGACGGGCCGATGACGGCCCGATATAGATTTACGTAGAATGCTAGCTGGGATGGGGCATACATGCTGAGCAACATCTACAGGCCTTTGTTTACCACTAGTAACCAACCCAGTGATAAACAGTCCAAGTCACATGGCATCACGAGACCTAGGGCACAGTCTGATGATTGTTCTCGATGAGAACCGCATTATGAAAACATGCCTATTCAGATGTACTGAAAATGTAACCACCAAGAAATGAAAATTTTCAGATAAAAAATTCTGATAATTTATTTTTGCTCAAAAGCATAGACTGTGTGTACCCGTTAGAACCGCCTCAGCAAGGTGGTTCTAACGGGTACCCACAATCTATGTTTTTGAGCAGAAATAAGAAAACAAATGTCTACCTGTGTAAACCCCAGTTTTACTATATAAAAGAGAGTCTTTAGGGGTTCAAAATTATATAAGCATGGTTTCGTGATGGTATTTGTCACAGTAAACGAAAACTCTTGGGTAAGATTAAAAGAATTCTTTGTATTAATCATCAGTTGAAATTAGCGTTATTGTAACAAAAACAAGTAATGAGAACCCTCATACTCTCCTATAAAACATAGCGAAAACTAAAATTATTATTTTAAAACGTTTGATACAGTTTCCATTTTTATAGGAGGAAATTTTTGGCGTAAAAGAGCATAATACAGGCGTGAAACGTAATAAAAACGTTGTTTTAAAAGCTTGGCTTGAAATGGAAACAATAGATACAGAACGGCAACGTCAGAACACATACCGTCAGACATGTTAGCCCAGCAAAGATTCAGATCAGCCTGCACATTTGCGTAGCTTGATCAGAATCTTCACCCTGCGCATTCTGGGATAGGTAAGGATGCAACGTTGCTTCGTCTGGACGACGAAGATTCTGATTAGACTGTGTTGATGCGCAGGCTGATTTGAGTCTACGCTGGGCGCACATATTAGACTGTACGTTTTCTCGCGTTGCGACTGTTTTGTCACTGATAATAATTTGGCTACCAGCCAACGTTCTTTTTCGTATTTTATAAGCTCCTAAAGTAGAGAGAGAAGTAGACAGATACAAGAGAAAAAACACAGCAAAAAAAGAATGTATTAAAATCTGTGTGTCCCGTAAATCTAGAAGACGAAAACGTTTTCCAGTTTCGTGTGTCAACCCATAATAGTCTGTAGACTCCCAAAAGGGTAACTGGCAAACAGTGCAGCCCCAGATTAGTCGCTACTGAACGCGGCGTCTTACCTAAAATTGAAATTGGACTTTTCGAATATATAGTGTGGGGGAGTTCTTTCAGTCTACAATGAGCAAAGTAGTAAAGACGAACACATAGAGAGCCACAATCTCAGAGTATAGCCTGCATGAAGGTTGATTTCTGTTAGTGTACAATGTTGCAGGTATGATTTCGCCAATCATACTGTCTCAACACGGATTGTGCGCATGTACACAGTCTCTGCATGGTTTGTGCACATGTGTACAGTCTCAGCACGGTTTAAGCGTATGTGCACCGTCTCAGCACGGTTTGTGCGCATGTGTACAGTCTTTGCACGGATTGTGCGCATTGGTACAGTCTCAGCACGGTTTGTGCGCATTTGTACTGTCATAGAACGATGTGTGCGCATGTGTACAGTCTCAGCACGGTTTATGCGCCTATTCACAGTCTCAGCACGGTTTGTGCGCAAGTGTACAGTCTCAGCACGTTTTGTGCGCATGTGTACAGTTTCAGCACGGTTTGTGCGCATGTGTACAGTCTCAGCACGGAGTGTGCGCATGTGTACACTCAGCACAGATTGTGCGCATGGGTACACTCAGCAAGGTTTGTGCGCTTGTGTACAGTCTCATCACGGTTTCTGCATATGTGCACGCACAGTCTTAGCACGGTTTGTGCGCATGTGTACACTCAGCACGGATTGTGCGCATGGGTACAGTCTCAGCACGGTTTATGCGCTTGTGTACAGTCTCATCACGGTTTCTGCATATGTGCACGCACAGTCTTAGCACGGTTTGTGCGCATGTGTATAGTTTCAGCACGGCTTGTGCGCTTGTAAATAGTCTCAGCACGATTCGTGCGCATGTGTACTGTCTTAGCACGGAGTGCGCGCATGTGCACAGTCACAGCACAGTTTTTGCGTATGAGTACAGTCTCAGCACGGTTTGTGCGTATGTATATAGTCTCAGCATGATTTTTGCGCATGTTTATAGTCTCAGCACGGTTTGTGTGCATGTTTACAGACTTGGCACTGTTTATGCGCATGTTAACAGTTTCAGCTGGGGATTGTGCTCACCGCTTATTCCGTCTACAGCATCTAATGACTATGTGAGTGGACAGCAAATGAATTGATTAGACTGCGCGAATGCTCATGCAAATATTATTCTTTACAGTCCGTCTTTGCTACGATTATGTAATTTCACTTTACAAGGCTCAGTTGTGTCGTTGACAATGCAATTTCTTGAATCATAAACACATCATAAACTCAGTTAGCATTAAATTCGAGCGCTAAAATAATTTGCATTTCTAAATTTAAATTAGCCTCACCGCGTGAAACACAGTCTTCAGAATAAATACGAGCAACAAAGGCCCGGATCATAAACACATGCTCATCAGGACCTACGCTGTTCTTCAATATATTCTACAGTATCTAATTATTTTGTAAAAGAGTGAACATCCCTATTAGAATGCGAGCATGCGTAGACATCTGCATTTCCTGATGGCGCAGACCTCCTGTATCCAACATCTCATATTATACAAGCAATCATTATACGGATGCTCATAAATATTGCTTGCATTACCATATTCAGCCATGTACCGTATTTACCCTAAATATTAAGACAGGCTAGTTTGAACAAACAGCGTAGGCCCAGATCAGACGCCGTAGAAGGCGGCGTCTGATCAGGGCCTATACTGTTTGCCCCATTTACAGCAATTTTAGATACATTAAACGGCAATAAAAATGGACATGATCATATTTTAGGATAATTATAGTACAGGGTTCAGGTGTCCGAGTATTTAGACTAAATAAGTCACATATCTGCTTTGCAATAAAGTCATGCTCCATGTCAGTTCGTATAGACATGCACTACTACTATTGCGCAGATGATTACACATCATTGAATTATTTAATTATAGGGTTATTGCAACTTTAAATGTCAACAAATGACTTTTCCATTTATACGTGGAGTTTTATATCGATATTTTGAAAGGGCGGTTTGGACAAGAATAACAATCAGAAAGTAAATGACGAGTCACAAAGTGAGAAACATACCCTCTGACTTGAGCGTCCAATGAAGACTCAAATCAGCCTGCGCATCCACACAGTCTGATCAGAGTCTTCTGTGTCTGTATGAAGAAACTTTGCATCTTTGACTATACAAGTGCCCGTAGTGCATTACGAAAACATGCCTATTCAAATATACTGAAAATTTTACCACCAAAAAATGAAAATTTTCAGATAAAAATTCTGATATCTTTCATATTTCTGTTCAAAACATAGATTGTGGGTACTCGTTAGAACCGCCTCGGCGAGGTGGTTCTAACGAGTACCATAATCTATGTTTTTGAGCAGAAATAAGAAAAATAATGTATACCCCTGTAAACCCCAGTTTTACTATATAAAAGTGGGGTTTAAGGGGGTCAAAATTATATAGACGTGTTTTCGTGATGAATGCCAAAAGGTACGTTTTCTGACGATTGTGGCTCTTAATAAAAATGTGTAGAAACTAAAGAGCTATCTCACCTGGATCTCTACTGCTTGCACTAAGTTTGTGAAAATGTGTATGAGGGTCATGATGAAGCTAAATTGACCGATGCAAGCTTTTCTGGTCCAGCAAACTTCGACACCTCAGCTCTTTTCAGTTTTGCCGTGTGTCATTGTTCATTTATTTTATTGCGGGTTGCCCTGGCTTGCCGCAAATTAAGGAGTTCTGCTAATCACATATCAAATACGGGAATTGTACCGAACTACTGGCAGTAATCATTTGACTACTGACATAGTAATCGTGTATCTGGTAACGAATAGAATAGAATACAATATTTTATTATCCGAAAATAAGCGACTCATTTCGCCCTTAAATAAAATTGTGCTATCGAAAGAACGAAAATTCACGAAGTATTTTAAAAAAAAAAACAAAAAAAACCAGCTCATAAAGGACTGGTGCGTCCAGTCCTGGAGTATGGCAGTTCGGTTTGGAACCTGAAAGTGTAGTCAGGAAGAACTACAATACAATACAATAAGAACCAGAAGAACTAGAGAGCTGGCAAAAGCGCGCAGCCAGGGCCCAGTTGTTCAAAGCTAACGTTGTCGTTAGTTAACGATTCGTTAGTATTTATATCAAGTGATACGCAAATATGCTGAAATGTTTTGCTGAAAAAAATTTTTCAGCAAAAAATATCAGAATATTGTATATTGAATCCGCTAAAACAGTTAACGAAATGACCCTTAACGAGCTTGTTAAGCTAACGACGCTTTGAATAACTGGGCCCAGATTTATAACAGAACATTACTATTGTTAAGAAGCAGCTTATTTCGGCCTCAAATGAAATTATGTTTCCGCAAGTGTGAGAATTCATAAAATAGCTTTATTTAAAGATATGAAATGTTAAAGATTCATACAGAAAAGGTGATTAATACTTAAAAAGACATATCATTTTAAGGAGACATTCAATAGGGTACTAATTATTTTGCACATAATTCGGTCTGACTAAACAGCGAAAAAAAAAAAAAAAAAAACAAACAAAAAAACAACATTTTAGCTGAGTTCACTATATTTGTTGGTAGCCTGGATTATCCTGTAATCGTCTTATACTTTGAGGTGCGTATTCATTACAAATATCAACAAGCTTGATATATCTCCGCACATGCATGGCATACCATAAACCATGTATGAACAAATATGTACAAGCAGACGAGATATCATCTCTGTCAACACCAACAGCAGATGGATGGATCTTTATATGTAGCACATTATGAAAACACGCCTATTCAAATATACTGAAAATTTTACCACCAAAAAATGAAAATTTTCAAATAAAAAAATTCTATATTTTACATATTTCTGATCAAAACTTAGATTGTAGGTACTCGTTAGAACCGCCTCGGCGAGGCATTTCTAACGAGTACCCGCAATCTATGTTTTTGAGCAGAAATAAGAAAAATAATGTATACCCCTGTAAACCCCAGTTTTACTATATAAAACTGGGGTTTAAGGGGGTCAAAATTGTATAGGCATGTTTTCGTGATGACCAGTCTTAGCGTCTCATCGTCGTTCACGGCTGGTACTGCCAACTTATCCATCTTGGACTCATGGATTTTGACTCACTTAAGTAAGTAAGTAAGTTTTATTTCAAAATTCCAAAAGGCTATAAAGCTTATGAGGATACAACAAAGTATCATTTGGCAGTTTGTTTATTTCTCCGGAAGCCTACCATATATTTTCATTATTCAAGGTAGGCATGGACCATTAGTACATTATTGACACCAACAGGTTCATTGACTTCGCTCTAAATGCCCAAAAATGTGTCGAAGGGCCATAACACTCCAACACAAACCAAAAAACCATTGCAGGTACTTTGACAGATTCGTTTACTCAGGTGGGCCATTGTGGTCTTAAGTTATTGATATTTTCACAGATGTTGAGAAGTGTTTAATTTAACATTGAAAGTGTTTCATTGTCGAATCAGCTCTGCTAGCCAATGAATCTCCCATCTAGTGATGTGCTATTGGCAAAATATTGAAAATCTCGCGGGATAATAGTAACTGTCAAGAAAAATTCCGTTGCACCTATCAATTGTTTTATACGTCAGAGGTAAATTTGACGGTTTGGAGTGGACCAGAACTCGGAAAATAACTGAATTCATTTAGATGAGTTCAAAGAATCTTGATACATATGCCATCGTGTTTGGCTTAAGAATACATGCAATTCTGAAGAAAACGTCCCGCTAGCGTTTTGAAAAAGCTAGTACTTGTCATCTATAGCCTCAGCCCTGCACACCAAAACATACATTTGCAAAAAGTGTAGCTCCAGATTAGACAACCGTTTCACCAGACGCTACACTGTTTTCCATTCTGTTTACTGTTTATGATTCTTCCCCTTTTCGGATTCACGGACAAAGGAGTCTCTATTAACACAAGGATGGATGAGTCCACAAAATAAAGTCAGTACTAGACTAGTTCCATTAAGAAAAACTATAAACTATAGCTAAAATTAACGACTATCGGGTAGCGGCGGATTTAGCTGATACGTAAAAACACATTTTACATAGACCATTTCCATTAATACTAGATAATCGTAAAGCTAGATCCACATCGCAAAGTTGTTTATTCAAGCGAGGAAACTGACCATTTTCACTGTTATGAATAGTTGTACTTCTTAGCGGACAAAATATTGGTTTATAATAAAACTGACTAGCAAACAATACAACAGCCTCTCTGGCGCAGTGGTAACTATGGCTAGTTCGTATGCATGGGGTCTGAAGTTCGAATCCCAGAATAAGTGATAATTTTTGCTTTCGTTGTTTAGCCTTTGTTTTCGTTTTCAATAGATCCTGTTCTTGTTGACATCATTTCTATCTATCATTGTGGACTTGTTTACTTTTTTGAAATTCTAGGACACAGTATATTTTGACGACAAGTAATGAGGCTGTGCAGAGGCGAAACTTATTTTCTTTTATTGCAGTGGTGCTGCATGGCATTCGAAATGTCACATTGTTTCTGTTGGGTCACCAGCATTTGATCGTCATAGTCGAAGCCAAATTACCGATGAGTAGCCCATAACAACCTGGACGGTCTAGATATGTCTGTTTCAACACACAGCCTGATGAATTTTCGCTGTTCTTTGAGCGAAGCGCACGGCCAATCTTGTTGAACATTGATTATTGCCCGAAAACCATGCATATTTATATCCAGTGGCTGAAGAGTTCAATGAAAAGGGTGACAGGCGGTTTGTATACTTTGAAAAAATTCTTTTGTAACGGCAATGTTTGCTTTGCGGTTTGTTCAGGACTTTTCCAGTTTGCGTCTTACCTCTTCGACTGCATTGCTCGTGATAAAACGAACCTCATAGTCCGTCCGTCCGTCCGTCCGTCCGTCTCTCTCTCTCTCTCTCTCTCTCTCTCTCTCTCTCTCTCTCTCTGTCTCTCTCTCTCTTAGGCACCTTAGTTTGCTGATGTAATTTGCTGATGTGGAGCGCTGTGGTGCAGTGGTAAAGCGTCGGACTCGAGATCGATAGGTACCGGGTTCGATCCCCACTAACAGCAAGTGTTGTTTCCTTGAGCAAGAGACTTTATCCACATTGCTTAGTACTGGTTTCTACCCAGGAAAAAAGAGGGCCACATGGAAGATTAGTACTAGATTACTAAATGTGTTACCCTCTATAAATAAGGTCGATTATTATTATTATTATTATTATTTAAATGCTCCTTAATAACGCAGAAAATTATTCATGTAAGCCTTGATTACCATATAAGCTCTTGCTTACCTTACAAACCAGCACCATAAGCGTTTTAACTGGAATTGCTGTTCATCAGTGAACTTTATCTGGTGAAGGTGGTGATAAAGGTACCTCCAAACAGCGCGCGTTTACAAGTGAACAGGCTTCGTGGCCACGGACTGTGGCGCGTAAGGAAAGTTAAAACTGAAATTTATTTTCAAGAAAAACACAGATGTCTCCTCAAGGTTTGTGTCACTGAATGTGTCTTATTTGAAAGAAAGAAAAAGTGTATTAATGGTTATGAGAAGGTGATCTAAACGTTTTACGGAGACATTAAACCTTTTGTGAAGCGAAAGGGTTGGGTATGTTCCAGGCAACCCCTGTGGAACCAAAGAATCTTGTCACATGTGTTTTTTTTTTTTTTTTTTTTTCTATAAGAATCAAGAATATATATGGTTTATGGGTGGTTGATCTGAAAAAGTATCAAGATTGAAAGCATTTTACGAAGAGAAGGTGTGGGACATGCCCCTGAAGTATCCCTGGGAATCCGAGATCCATGTTCTTCTCGTGCCGGGCATAGCCTTTATTATCCAGGAGGTTATATCCACCTCAACATGGCAGGTACATATATGTCCGCCCACGCCAGGATTCGAACCCACGACTGCCGGATAGGATTCAATGCATCTTATCGTAAGCAACGAGAATATATATGGTTTATTGATGGTATTCTGAACCATTTGTAAGTTATAGTTCACATCTAGGCTTTTCCAAAACGAAAGCCCATGTGAAAAATTTAAAATAATTAAGCCTGTTTCACATCAGGCGTACGATTTTTTGCCGTACAATTTCCTGATATATATTTGATATCGCAAGGCAGCCTCACAATGCCCGTACGGCTGTTTCAGTTATAGTACGATGTTAGCAGCTTCAACGTCCGAAATTGCAAACAATTTCTACGACAGTCGCAAGATGGCCGTAGGACTGTCGTGCAAATTTACAAAACTGTTGCAAGGCTGTCGTAAGAATTCTTGCAGTCATCCGTACGATAAAGAAAAAAATGTAAGGCTGTCGCACGAATGCCTTACCATGTTCGTGCGTTCATCGTGCGAAAAAGGCCAGTATCCAAAACCTTCGAAAATCGTGCGAAATCATATCTATGTCAATCCTGCGTTTGTCTTGAGGCTGTCTTACGGCAGCCGTACAGCGTGCAAAAATCGCCAAAAATCGTAGAAATAATGTGTATGTTGAAAATTTGACGTACGACGCTGCGACAACCGTCCGACGCTGCAAATTCGTAGGACTGTCTTGCGGCTATCGCACGAACTTCTGCGATTTTTGCCAAAAGGATAACCGTAGCTAGCCGTATTAAATACTATCAGACGACGTGCAGAACTCTGGTTTGCCTACTGTTGGAGTTAGGGTCCTATGAGCTTAGTAAAGCCTGTATAATTTTGTATATACTACAGGAATGCCTTTTTATAGAAGATATATTACGTATGTTCACTTGTAAGAAGTACAAGATATTACACACGCACATATGCACGAACAGACGGATGGGCAGGAGTAAACCTTGATGCATTCGCGCTTTTCTTCGAGTTGGATTGTTACATAAATTTTAATCATCTCTGTAACTCTCGTTTTTAGAAAATAAAGTAAACCAATCAAACGTATGAACCGCCACCATTGTCATACACATTTAAACATCAAATTATAAAAAAAGGTTTTCTTAAAATGACTGTGTGTTGTTAAATAATTAAAAAAAGGTAAACGCACTCTTTGAAATCCCTTGCGAAGTCACATTTCATTACGAGGATCGTGATACTGCTTAGTCTCTTTGCGATATAGACAGAAGATGGATGCATAAACTGGCACTATGGGAAACTTAAAACCATTTCAGAGCATGTGACTCTGGCAGTAGATATGCATTTGTGTGTGTTTATGTAGTCCTGAAATGGGACGGAAGGGGTATGAAAGTATTCAGAAATTCTCAAAAGAGGCATGCAGATGCTTTTGAAGCAAAATATCGATCTTGATACTAAAGGAAAACAAGAATAATATATTGTTTTGTTTGTTTTGATGAGGTTTTACGTCCCCGTCAACACAATTTAGGTCATTTAGAAGACAGTCGGTGACCCTTACCACACTGTTCCTGGATAAGCTTCCTAGCCGTTCACCAGTACTAAGTGCCCAACTTTATGTGTGTCCGTCCTTCAGAGTCCGTCTCATCGTCCGCGAAACTCGCGTCGTAAGAAAAGTGCCCGTGGGTACAGCTCGTGGCATAAGAATATCTACCGTGCGTTCCGATAGTATGTATATCTACTCTGCCCGAAGAATGGCGACTGCTGTTTGGTTAGTTTTGTTTCACACATGTCTAAAAACGATGGCCGAATATTAATGCTTTGAACAAGTTTAACTTTAAAAATCTTCTATCGAGCGCAGAGTTTGGCTTCTCTCTCATCATATTCGAATCCGGAAAATACCCGAAATCCAATGATGTAGTTTCAATAGCAGACGGTAAAGACTCCCGATAAAACAAATGTTCGCTAATGAACTGGTGGATATTACTCATCGTACCACTGAAAATATCTATACATGCTATTTTTTTTAAAGTTTGCAATGAATGCAAAAGTTTGCAAATTCAATTTTCACTTCAGTCGCTTATCATGATCGGATGATAACAATGTTTGGCCCTCTAAATCATTTTTCTATTGAAGCTGAGATTTAAAGACAGGATTTTCAAATCGGTGGTCTGGTTCCAAGGTCGATTTGAACTGGTAACCAGCTCAGGAAAAGTAGGCGGGGCTTAGCCTAGGTAGGTTTGCTATCTATAAGGGTCATAAAACTGAAAAGGATTTATTATGTCTATTGAAACCAATCAGGAATTGTGTCTATTCACAAGGTAAGTATTAAACTGATAAGACTTAAACGTGGTACGATGCAGTACATGTATTAGTCTGTACTTGTAAGATCAAGTTCGGCAGCTGTCGGTGGCTGACAGAAAACGGGCACTTAGTACTGGTGAACGGCTAGGAAGCTTTCCCTGAAAGGTATGGTTAGGGTCGCGTAAAACCTCAGCAAATCAAAAACAAAGAATACTTGTGAAATTTAACCCAAATAAAAATGAATCTCTTATTATCTCTCGCAAAATAAACAAACCTGATCATCCTCCGGTTTTCATGTCGAATCAAGAAATTAACGAAGTTCAGTTTCATATGAACAGCCGTCATTTAACCGGCGAAAAGTCGTATATTAACGAGGCAATTCACGAGCTGTTAATGCACGGCTACGCAACATTCAATATGCTTCTTCCGGGGCCACAGAATGGCTGCCGTCACGAGATGTGTACTGCCTGGCCCTAGAACGAGCATAACCGTGGGAATTGCGTTCGCGAGACATCGGTGAAAAGGCGAAACAAAATAGTGCAAGAAATAAAGCGAAATGTAGCAAATGTTTTCAGTTTTTATGCAATAATAGCGATCGAACATGTTTTTTCAATGCATTAACATTCGCCAGGTCCCTAGGAAGGTGTTGAAAACCGCGGCCTCCGGCCTCGGTTTTCAACACCTCCCTCGGGACCTGGCGAATGTTAATGCATGAAAAACCATGTTTAATCCCTATATTATTTGTTTCCTACCAATGTGATTCCTTTGTTACGGTCCTTCTTTGTACATGTACCTGCCTCAGCAGTTTTATATATGGCTTTATTTTTGTCATTGTTTTCCACATCACGAAAACATGTCTATATAATGTTGACCCTCTTAAACCTCACTTTTATACAGTAAAACTGGGGTTTACAGGGGTATACATTATTTTTCTTAGTTTACTCTAAAACATAGATTCTGGGTACTCGTTAGAGGCGGTTCTAACGAATACCCATAATCTATGTTTTGAGCAGAAATGTGAAAAAAAGATCAGGATTTTTAATTGAAAATGTTCATCTTTTGGTGGTAAAATTTCCAGCATAATTGAAAAGGTGTGTTTTCGTCATGATCTCTTCTTATTTCGGTGCCTCCGGAAAGCCGTTTTTTTTTTTTTTTTGTGTGTGTGTTTTTTTTTTTTTTTTTTGTGTGTGTGTGTTTTTTTTTTTTTTTTTGTGAATATGGCGAATCTTGGGTATATCGATATCCAGTTTCTGGGTAGAGGGCTGTTTTATTTCTTAAATAGTTCTTAACTGGAGATAGATAGGCTATCTCCTAATTCGTTTGAATTTGAAATATACCAGATATACCCACAAACAAGTTACAAACGGCGGTAAAATTAAACATGTTGTGCTTAGCTCACGAATACTTCTCCTAATATATCGTTTGAATTGACTATTTGTGTTTCTTCGAAGCTGAGTAAAAACGCACGTAATAAAAAATGCGTATGTTGACTAAGGCTGTGATAATTGTTCAAATTTGTATCAAAGTTAACATGTTTATGTGTTACAACAAGATGTAGGCAACTACGGTACAAACGTAAGGTCTCATTGCCAAAGCCCAACACACAATGATTGGTTGATTGAGTTGAACTTTTACGGCCCAGTCAACCCATTAGCGTCATGTCGAGGCGCTCAGTTTACCTAATCACAATTTTCCTGGGCAGGCTTTGTCCGCTAAGCGTTTAACTAGTATTTTATTCTTTAGTCAGAAACTGGCAGCTACAATGATACCCGAGAGTCAAACCTTGTGGCTATAGTAAACCATTTATCAGGACAGCAAGTTCAGTTCTCATTTCTTACAGCCTCTATGCTATATAAGTGGTCAGCAACATAATTGTCACTTAGTGCATGACGTGCCCTCGGACATATGTGTGCCCGATGAAGATTCAGATCAGACTGCACATTTGCGCAGTCTGATCAGAATCTTCATTGAGCGCATTTTGGATAGCCAAGGATGCAGAGTTTCATCATGCGGACAACGAAGACTCTGACAAGACAGGGCGGATGCGCAGGTTGATTTGAGTCTTTGAAGGGCGTTGTTTCACGTTACGGCACAACTCATAGTTTTCCTCTCCTGATTTGATCATTTGGGTCCGCCAAGCAAAAATGTGTCTTCGAGCAGCGCAAAATGCACACATTCAGATTCATCCATCGCATACGCATAGTCATCCGGGCACTTGCTCCCCACTGCTACATTCTATAGCGTCAATAGTCATCCGGGCATTTGTTCCTCACTGGTACATTCTATAGCGTCCATAGTCATCCGGGCATTAGCTCCTCACTGGAACATTCTATAGAGTCCATAGTCATCCGGGCATTTGTTCCCCACTGGTACATTCTATAGCGCCCAGTTATTCTGTTAGCGGACAGCGAGGGCCCTGATCAGACTGCGCGGGTGCGCAGGCTGATCTGGGCCTTCGCTGTCCACAAAAACACGTTCGAGGGCGAAGTCAAAAGATGAGGGGGAGAAATGTGACAGGGAGAAAAGTACATAGATCATTAATACAGCCTTGCTGTATGAGCTAGCTTTTATAGCGACGTGGTATAGTGGTCTGGCTTTGCTACAAAGTTAAGCAACGGGTGTCTTGGTAAGTACCTGGATGGGTGACCCTATATGGGTGGCCACTGCTTAACTTGGCAGAGAACCGAATCGCTCGGTTACATAACATTGTAATATTCATAGATTGATAATAGCGGATTAGGTCAATAACCAATAGCATGATGACAAACAGTGTGGCTCCTGATGAGATGGCCCACTGTGTGCCGTCTATTGTGGACCTACACCGTTTTCATAGATAACTCGAGGGTTTTCAGAGTTGATATGGTAAATGCAATCTAGACTGTGTAAACACTGTTAGTGTCCACGTGACATTGTTTTGATAGACTCACTACAATACTTACCCTTACCGTATTTACCATACAAACCATACTGTATGACTGCTTGATACTTACCTGGCATCTAATATTCGTCAGTTACCAATAACATAATGAAAACAGAATGGATCCTGATAAGAAAGCTCAGTATGTGCGGTCTCATTTGGATCTACTCTGTTTGCGTATGTAATTTTACTGCTTTTCATGGTTGAAAGGGTAAACGGAATCGATACTGGGGTTTTGCTATTATTGTCAACGTAACTTGCTCTGTTCGACTCGCTGAACTGCTTACCATAATTACAATACACACCTCACCATAGAACTGCTTGAGACTGACTTAGTATTTAAGGATTGTAATTAGCGGACAAATAATATGATGACAAACAGCGTGGATCCTGGTGAGATGGCTCACTGTGTACCGTCTCACGCTGATCTACACGGTTTGTTTAGGTAACTGTATTATTTGGTCAATAATCAGTATCACGATGACAACCATTATTGATACTGGTGAGATGGCTCATTGTGTGCCGTCTCATGCTGATCTACACTGTTTGTATAGGTAACTGTACCATTTGGTCAATAATCGGTAACATGATGACAGACAGTGTGGATCCTGATGAGATGGCTCACTGAGCACCGCCTTATCTGGAACTACACTGCTTGCATTGGTAACTCGAGGATCTTCAGAGTTGATAGGCTAAATGCAATGTAGACTATGTAGAAACTGTTACTTTTCACGTGACATTTTGTCCTGATAGACTTGCTTCTATACTTACCATATTTGCCATACAAACCATACTATAAATCTGTTCGAGACTGGCCTAATCTTCTAAAATTAATAGATTTTAAATAGTGGGTTGTGTCACCATTTAAGTACATGATGACAAACAGTGTTGGTCCTGATGAGATGGGTCACTATGTGCGGTCTCATGTGGATATACACTGTTTGCATAGGCAACTGTACTGGTTTTCATGGTTGATGGGGTGAATGGAATTTAAAGTATGGTGTTACTGTTATTGCTCACGTGATTCACGAAAATACTTTCCATATTTGCAATACACACCATGCTATCAAACTGCTTGAGACTGACCTGGTATTCATGGATTGTGAACAGCAGGTTAGGTCAATTACAAATAACATGATCACAAAAAATGTGGAGTCTGGTGAGATGACTCAATGGGTGTCGTCTCATCTTGGTCTGCATTGTTAGCATAGTTAAGTGTTCTATTTAGTCAATAATCAATAATATGATGACAAGCAGTGTTGGTCCTGATGAGATGGCTCACTGCGTGCGGTCTCATGTGGATCTACACTGCTTTCATAGGTACCTGTGCTAGTTTTCAGGGTCGATAGAGTAAAGAGTCTAGACCATATAGACACTGTTATTGTCTACGGGACCTTGCTTTGTTCGGTTCACTGCAATACTTACCATATCTGCTTTACACATTATACTTCAAAACAACTCGCTACTGACCCAGTAGTTTTGGATTTAGTGCAACCCCGGGGTCACAGGCTGGTGTACACTCGGGTATATCTAGACCCGATGGTTCTCGAGCTTGAGGCCATGGGCTGCGCAGCACATCATATGGCATTCCAAGTTTATACAAATAATAGATTATGTAGGTCTGTTGGATAACTATGTCTTATTCATTCAAAGTGCGAAATGCTTGGACATAGTTCTTACAATGTCTTTAAGTTGGATTCTCTTATGCCATATTGTGTGCTTTAACGTAATGTCATGTCGGTTAAATCATGCCATGCGGTGTCGTGTCGTGTCATGTCATCTTATGTTGTGTCGTGCTGTTTCATGTTACATTATTTATGTTATCTGTTAAGGTATGTATATCGCACTATGTACCACTCTTATGCTTGAACGTATTAGGAACCACTCATATGTTTTGTTGGAGCATACTTTTATTGATCAATTCTTTTAATATGTTACACATGTTACGTCACATAGTGTCCTTTCATGTAATCATGCCATGACGGGAATCTCATGATGCCCCATGTGGTGCTGTGTCATGCCATTTCCGTGTCATGTCATTGTGATATGTTATATCATAAATATGGTGAACCGTTCTTATGCGTAGACACACTATGCTGTGAATCATTCCTATCCTTAACATGCTATAACTCATTTTTGTTCAAGAGGCATGGATGGAGTGAAGGTTACGGGGCACTGCCTTCGTATAACTCTGCCGTTTTCGATTGGTGGAATGCGAATCATCCTGCGCAGTTTGATCAGTTCCTGAGTGTTACTTGGTAGGGTAGTACAGTTTTTATGTGTCCGGACTCTTGATTGTGTGCTACTGGAGGTTCCTACTATGTCATGTTATGTACTGTCATGCCCTGCTATGTAGTGGTAAGTCATGGTATCGTGTCATGTCTTGTCATTTCATGGCACCTCGTGTCGTGTCGTGTCGTGTCATGTCATGTCATGTCTTATAATGTATCTTGTGTTATGTTCAGTATATATAAATGGTTGTGCTGAAGTTATTATTACGTTCATTTACTACAGAAGGATACTCACATACAGAAAAAAGTGCTAACACATGATTACACACACACACACACACACACACACACACACACACACACACACACACACATACATGAAAACACGAACTGCTGACATTTTGCATACATCTTAGAAGGTTGAAAAGTCTGAAAAATTAACTTTTGTATCAGGAAATATTTAAATCTTAACTACCCACATACAAACATGCATACACGTGCGTAGGTGCATACCTGCGTACGTGTGTGCATGCGTGTATGTGCATACCTGCATTTGTGCGTGCGTGAGTTCTTAAGGCCTGCCTGCCTATCTTCTCACATGCCTACATACATAATGTTACCACTAGTGTGGCTGGAGCAACATCTTATAATCATGGGCTGTTTAATATGAGATATTTATCATCTTGATGCATAAGCTTGAATGTATACTTATTTTTGAATGTATAGTCTTGCTACCATTGTAGAACGTTACAACGAATATTAATGCAATTTTTCCTCCTCTTTTTCTTTATCTTGATTATGATTTTCTTTATTCTTACGTCTTTCTGTTCTTTATTTTTCGTCTTAAGGGCTTCTGGAGCGGAACATCTGTGGGTGGTGCATGGGCTTGGTCGTACTGATTGTATTTGGTACAGTGATGCTTATTTGTGTATGATGGCGTGTGTTCTTTATCAGATTTTAATATCTTCAGTGTCATGAAAGCAAAATCAGAGGAACTTTTCGCCGCCTCGCACACACATGGGTATCGTACCAATGTTTTGCCGTTTGCGTTCCGAATCTTTGTTCTGCTATTCATCTGGAATAGAGTAGACAATTCTTTCTCTCTATTATCAGCCATCAAACAAAACCATGCAAAACACGAATTTATATTTCAAAATCTACTTAGACACACTGTACCTGGTAAGCTCTATAAGGAAAACTGCAAGTTTACATGTCATGGATTAGCATTTATTCTCCTATTGGTTACGGTCGCTTGGATCTTTATTCTGCTTCTTAAGGCCGGAGATATCGAACAGAATCCGGGACCTCAAACAGGCACCTCAGTTAGCACTGCTAACACTTCGTCTTTAGCATCGGGCGGGTCTATGAACCTGTCCACTCTTCAAAACAAGCTATCTATTGTTCATTACAACGTTCAGAGTATTACTCGTAAAATAGATATTCTCAGCTCAGAACTATTTGAATTTGACATTCTCGCTTTTTCTGAAACTTGGCTTAATCCATCCATATCCAAAGAAACTCTTCTAATACAGTCGTATCGGTAGCCCGAACGGAAAGATCGGCAGGGTGATAGTCATGGGGGAGTAATGATATACGTTAAGGACTCTATTTATTATAAACGCAGATTAGATTTAGAACCAAGAGGAATTGAATGTATCTGGATAGAACTAGTTCTTAAACATAAACATGTACTTTTTGGATTATTTTATCGACCACCCAATTCCGATTTAAACTATTATTCAACAATGGAGGACTCGATCCACCTTGCAGTAGACACCGGTATAAATGACATCATAATAACTGGCGATTTTAATAATAACATGTATAACCCTCAATCGGCCAGGAAAATAAACGATTTTTGTAATCAATTTTCTCTAACCCAGGTTGTAAACGAACCAACACATTTTACGGAACATTCTTCCACCCTCATTGACTTGATGCTTGTGAGTAATCCTAATCATGTTATTTTAAACGGTGTGGGAAACCACTTTCTTGGCCAGGATTTGAGATATTACTGTCCGATCTTTGGCATATTTAAATTTTGTAAGCCGATACGTAGATCATTTACCCGTCACATTTGGCGATACGAACAATGGAATTATGATCTTTTAAAGGAAATGGCATCGTCAACAGACTGGAAGGCTCTCCATAACCTAGATATAACCGTTTATGCTAAGAGACTAATTGACAAGATACTCGAAATTTCAAAAGATTGCCCAAATAAAATAGTTACAATACGACCGTCTGATCCACCATGGATGACTCCATCAATCGAAAGATATATTAGGAAACGCAAAAGAGCTTACCGTCGGGCAAAACAAACTAACTTCATGAATGATTGGAATACTTTCAGACGGCTTCGTAATAAAACTATATCTATGATTCGAGAGTCTAAAAAGCACTTAATGAGTCTTTATCTGATAAACTTAAATCTGATTCTTTATCACCAAGACAGTGGTGGTCACTTCTCAAGTCCTTTATATCCCCTTCTTCTCAAGCCTCAAGTCCTCCATTAGAGAAGGACGGTCTAGTATTCGTCGAAGAGGAAGAGAAAGCTAACGTTCTTAATGGCTTCTTCCGTGACCAAACTCTACTGAATGATCATGATGCTGCACTTCCTGAAATTGCTCCATACCTGGTTGAACGTTGTCTAAGTTCTCTCGTTTTGTCACCAGATGAGGTTAAACTAATCTTAAAATCTCTCCCTGTTGGGAAAGCTACTGGCCCCGATGGACTCAGTAATCGTATTCTCTCTGTGCTAGCTGATGAACTTTCTATTCCTGTCTGTGCTCTTTTTAATCAGTCCTTACAACATGGAACCGTACCTGATTGTTTTAAAGAAACTCATGTTTGCCCAATACTTAAAGGTGGTGATCCGGCAGTTCCTTCTAATTACAGACCAATTTCACTTTTGAGTAACTTAGACAAAGCTTTAGAAAGACTTGTTTTTAAATATTTATACAATCACCTCCTTGATAACAATATCCTTACATCGTTCCAGTCTGGCTTTAGACCAGGCGACTCTACTGTTAATCAATTAACATATTTATACGATACTTTCTGCCACGCGTTAGACTCAGGGAAAGAAATCAGAGTAGTATTCTGTGATATCAGCAAGGCATTCGACAGGGTTTGGCATAGCGGACTAATTCACAAACTTAAGGCAACAGGAGTTACTGGAAATTTACTACAATGGTTTACAAGCTATCTTGAAAATAGAAAACAACGTGTTGTGTTATCTGGGGTCAAGTCTATCTGGAATTATATTAAAGCTGGCGTTCCGCAGGGGTCCATCTTAGGCCCTCTATTATTCCTACTATACATAAATGACATTGTCACTGAAATTCGATCGAACATCCGACTTTTTGCTGACGACACTAGTCTGTATATTATTGTAGACAATCCAGATGCTGCTGCTGAAATCCTTAATACAGATCTTAACAAAATATCAAAATGGGCAAAGTCTTGGTTAGTGAAATTTAACCCAAATAAAAATGAATCTCTAATTATCTCTCGCAAAATAAACAAACCTGATCATCCTCCGGTTTTCATGTCGAATCAAGAAATTAACGAAGTTCAGTTTCATAAACATTTGGGAATTTATATAGCATCAGACTGCTCCTGGCATAAACATATAGAGTATGTCAAGAGTAAGGCATGGTCCAGAATAAATGTCATGAGGAAATTTAAATATACCTTGGATAGAAAGTCCCTAGAAACAATTTATATTGTTTTTGTTCGCCCAATACTAGAATATGCCGATGTAGTTTGGGTCAACTGCACTCAACAAGAGAAACATGAGATAGAAAAAATTCAAATAGAGGCTGCCAGAATAGCCACCGGAACAACTAAACTAGTCTCTGTGCAAAAACTGTATGATGAGATCGGATGGGAAACACTAGATGTAAGGAGAAGAAAGCATAAATTAGTCCTATTCTATAAAATGTATAATGACATTGTCCCCTCTTATCTCTCTTCACTGGTTCCTCGACCTGACCAGAACGCTTCACGTTACAGTTTGCGTAACGCAAATAATATAAGAACAATACAATCTCGTACTAATCAATATTATAATTCTTTTCTTCCTGCAGCCATTCGTGATTGGAACGATCTTCCCTGCTCTGACAGGATTGTAGATACAGTTGATGATTTTAAGAGACAATTAAGTCAGGGCAGAGTAATTGTTCCAAAATACTTTTATGCAGGCAACAGAAGCATGCAGATACTTCATACTAGACTTCGAACTGGTTGCAGTTCTCTCAACTACGATCTTTACTCGAAAAACATCATAGAATCTCCTCTCTGTAATTGTAGATGTGGTGAAATAGAAAATGCAGACCACTTCTTTTTTAGATGCCATTTATACCAAAATCATAGACAGGTATTAATGGATACTCTATCACAACATGGCAATATCACCCTAAACATAATCCTCAATGGTGGTCTTAATTTACCTAATGAAGCTAATATAGCCATTTTTGAAGCAGTACAGAGGTATATCCAAAGAACGAAAAGATTTTAAGAAAGTTAATCGGTCACACTCATTATTTGTACCAGACTTAATGGACTTAAATAGTGACAGTGATTCGGAGCATACATCGATGACATCACTCGGATCTCTCCTGCACCGCTCACAGTCCCCAGTAACGTCTTACTATATTCATAGTCTTCGTAAAATCTGCTCCATAGTTCTTCATTTCTTTCCCTCCCTCTGTTTTTCTTCATTACATCTTGTGTAATTTGTTTCTCTTTTCTCTTCTTATTCTCATTATCTTGTGTAATTTGTTTCTCTTTTCTCTTCTTATTCTCATTTTATGTTTGCTCATCTCTTCATGTTAAACTTCACAATTATTATTTATTAATAAATTGTTATTACTTGAAGAGGACCACTGGAAACTAACCATTCAGGATTTGCTTGTATACTCATATTTCTGACAATGATCACATCCTAGGAAAGGAACTAAATAAGCTTTTATGCTTTCGTTCTAATCCTGTTGTTGTACTTTTGTATGTGTTGTATATGTAAACATTTTGGAAATAAATATGTTTAAACCAAAAACACGTTTTCGCATGGCGCGGCCCATTTACGGAAACTGGATCCACTCGGTAAATTACAAGCTATTTTGTCAGTACGGGGAGACATCTTTTGTGGCTTCCTGTTTGCTTTCCTGCTCATAAACTATACTCAACAAAATAATTAAAGGGTCACCAATTTCAATTTCACCTTGATTAACATGCAAATGCTACTCGTCAGTTTTGTAAAATTATTCTGTGGGCAATACTGGTATTTGCAAGCCCATTTCAATAAGCTTAGCATGTTAGCAATATGTCCAGCTACCAAAGTGTAAATGGCGCGAACACTCTCAGCCTAGAAGATTCTGAGAAAAATGGGAATTTCTGAAAAATGAATTTTTACTCCAAAATGATTTTTTTTTTCAGAATATCTGAAATGTTTTATTTTTAGTCAAAACAATGATTTACCCGAAACACAACCTTGCAATTTCCACTTTCTTAAGGGTTAAAGACACACAGCTATGGCCGAAAAAAAGAGGTCAAACCTTTAAGAGGCTAAAATTGCATCGGTGATTCCCCATAGACGGTAAATAATCTATAGAGGGTACCAGTATGAAAATGTGAGTTTCTTGATTGAAATTTAAGCTTTTCTCTATTATGTATTCACAGTTTGAAGTCAAACATTACTAATCATGTTCAAATGTCAATTTTACAGTTTTGGATAAAAAGTAGCCTCTATCCTTGATACAAACTAATGAATGCATCCCGTATAAAATGCATGTATTTATTAGTTTTAAATGGGTCGCATCATGCGAAAATGCCTTGGAACGTGCACAAAATGCGCAGATTCAGATCATCCTGCGCATGCGCAAATATCATCCGGGCCTTTGCTCTCATTTCATACATTCTGTAGTATTCAATGATTCTGTTAGCGGACAGCGAAGGCCCAGATCAGACTGCACGGATGCGCAGTCTGATTTGGGCCTTCGCTGTCCGCATATGCGCGGAAACATATTATCGCAAGGCCTACTCCATATATTGTGTATTGTGTTTGTACTGAATGCAGTATCATCTAAATTTTTCATAAACGCTGTATGACACGCAAACAATCTATCATGCTGTAATTCTAGTAAGGTTATTGAAGACTGCTGACAATACTTAAGATGAAGCCGGCCTCGGTGGCTCAGTTGGATGCGCCGTCCGACTGGAGACCAGGAGGTCGCGGGTTTAACCCCCGCCGAGGTCGGCAACATTCTTTCGTGGAGATTGATCATGAAATATTTTCTACGGTCATTCTCTCCCTTCCGCTCATTCAAGAAGGGCAGTTGTCAGTTTCTGGCGAAAGAATGTGCACAATACTGGTTAACCGCTTAGAGGACTAAGCCTGCCCAGTAAATGTGTGGTTAGGTAAACTGACCGCGTTCGACATGACCCCATTGGGTTGTCTGGGCTGTAAAACCTCAACACAAACAAACAAATACTTAAGATGAATGAATACACTTAATTGGTAGATATTCCCCCCATGCTTAACATTTGTACGAGGGAGAGTGATTTCCTGTTTGCTCTCATGTATACAAGCCCCCTTCCCAAAGGAAGCAAATTCTTTCCTTTAAGAGTAAACCCCTTTTCAAAATGTAGGTCAACTTATGTTGAAAGAGTTACTTCCCCTGCCCGTGTATCAATTTCTTTAAGCTGCATCCGCTGTGTACATACGAACCATACATAATGTATGTGTACTCAGATATCCAATGTATAGGGGCAGACAGACCGGTAGTTATAGACGAGGTGATTGTAATGAGCAGTCCATAGCGTGCGTATTAACCCTTAAAGCGCCAGTCACAACTATTGTCGTCTGCTTTGTCGTCTGCTTGTGGTATAAAAGTCATTTTTGCAAACAGTGTGGACCCAGACCAGACTGCTCCTTTAGAGCAGTCTGATCTGGGTCCACATTGTTTGCCTGTATGCAAAAATAGGTTTGAAAAGTTTGCAAGAATATTCAGCAGACGGCATGAACAGACGACATTTTCAGATGCAGTTTTTCTTGGCGCTTTAAGGGTTAAAGGTGAAGAGGAAGAAGAACTAAAACAAAACAAAACAACACAGCATATCTCTGAGATCACCTCTGATTCAGTGTCAAACCCATAGCCCCCATCTCGGCGGGTGGGGGTGTGGCGGGGGAATAATTGTGGTACGGGTGTACGAGCCAGTATTTCGAAACCTACCTCAGTCATATACCTGGACTTTGAAAAAACAGATCCATTCATATACTAGATCGTCTGAAATGTCGATCCCATTCATATACTACCCTTTAATTTTTGTACCCATTTATTGCTGGTAGATAGACAAATATAGCAGTCTATTCATTGAATACCAAGAGAACAAGCAGCCTCGAAAAATCTCTGAATGAAAAATATGTGCATGTACCGGGATGCATCAGAAAAGTGGGGCCTTTCATATACTAATCCAGAAAAATGTGGCCAATCATATACTTTTTGCTGAAAAAAGGGGCCAATCATATACTTGGCAGCGCTGAAAAAGGGGCCATTCGGCACGCACATCCAATCCATACTATGTCATATATAGGAAGTTACCACGCACCCCCACCCCCATCCCCCCCCCACCCCGAGGCCCCCATAGCCAACAATCAGTGTGGTCCACCTATACCCAATAATAGTATCTGTTCAAAATACTAATTGATTGGAGGGTAAATCTTAATATTTCTTCACAAATGATATTGAACGAATTTCTGGGCAAACGGGTTCTAAAATTTCAATGTATTCTGAAAATTATGCTGATGTTAAAAAAAATAGAAAAGAAAAATATTCAAGTACAAGTGTTATATACCTATACCCGTAGCCTGGCATTTGGGCCTTGCAATTAAATGGTCGTATAACAAGGTATGCAACTGCTATGAACCTACCAAAAGTTGTTTTTATTACCTGCTTTTTATCTAAAATATATGCATTCTTTGAAAAGTATTATGATCCAGTACAATTGTGCATTTTCATTTAATGAGTTGTCTTAGCGATTATACTCTTTTTAATGGACTGATCCCAGACATTAAATCAGACATTCTTTAAAAAGTGTTATGATAGGAAACAACTGTGTATTTTATTTAATGCACTGTCTTAATGGTTATGCTCTTTTTAACGAACTGATACCAGTCTACTATTCCTAGTGACATACAGCGACCTTTTTAATAGACAGCCCCGGTCGGTGGGGGTTACCTAGTGTCGCGTGGTTTAAATAAACAGGTAATAATCACCTATAAATGTCTCATTTCTAATTAAACTGAAAGCGATAATAAAAAGCGTGGGAATACAAATGCACCAAAATAGTTTTGAAACCATCCTGGTGTGCATAGATTGTCACGATGATTCCTAAGGTTATCTTGAAAAAGTGTCAGTACAAGTTTGTTTTCTTGAATTATCATGAAATGGCCATGGGACCGAATGTTGCATATTTCAATATCAGTCTAACCAAGTGGGCACATGGCCTTTATACAACATTACTTCAACACCGATGCAACGTTGAGGCGATATCGTATAAACGTCATGTTCCAAACTGCAAAGTGGAAAATCGATTGGCACGATTAACTAAACCACAAACCATTATTTATTTTCTCCCTCACTTGGTTCGTCCGAAAAATAAATATTGTCTTTCCTAACACTCTTAAGACTAGAAAATGTATGGCTGATACAGAAACTTGTCTTAAGAGATAAGAAGATAAAACAAGAATGATTTAGAAGTGTCGCTGTTCGCTACAGATCGACCTTTTTTTCTTTAATAACCAGAACAAATTACCACATGCACTTTAACTAAACTACTACAATATAATAAACATCTGTAAACAATTATTAAACTCCTTGTCTATATTCTGCGGTTCTATTAACCTTAACTTTGAATGTCACAATTACTTTATTATTTAACTGTAAATGATTGTTCCGCGTATCTTAGTCACCTAAAGCTTAAACGGGTTTTGTTTGTGTTGAGGTTTTACGGCCCAGTCAACCCAATGGGCTCATGTCGAGCGCGGTCAGTTTACCTAACCACACGTTTACTGGGCAGGCTTAGTCCTCTAAGCGGTTAACCAGTATTGTGCACATTCTTTCGCCAGAAACTGACAACTGCCCTTCTTGAATCAGCGGAAGGGAGAGAATGACCGTAGAAAATATTTCATGATCAGTCTCCACGAAAGAATGTTGCCGACCTCGGCGGGGGTTGAACCCACGACCTCCTGGTCTCCAGTCGGACGGCGCATCCAAATGAGCCACCGAGGCCTTAAACGGGTAACAAAGTGTATTGATACCTAAAGCTCAAACGGGTAACAAAGTGTATTAAAACCTAAAACGTGTTTAGTTCGCTCACTCTGAAACCTGCTGGTAATTGAAATTACTGAAACTGAATTTCTTACGAGATAATTAATAGCTTAACGAACAATTCATATTTACAATTTTTTCGAAGAGTTTCACTCTGAAAAAACTGAAGTAAAAATAGAGAGAACAACCAAATGTTCCCTATATGCAACAATTCTGTGTAATTACTCAAAGAATAGCAGAAAATGACAAAGATCAAAAGAAACTGTAAATACTTGAAAAAACTCGTATCCGATCATTTTTTCGATCAGAAATTTTATGTACAAAGTATACCTGCAGCTCTTCTGTAGCGAAAGCGATCGACTGAAGACAAATAAAATGCTAAATCTTTAAATAACCCAAAATCTCGTGTTTTTCATGATTCTCTTTATTCTCAATAAACTCAGAAAGCATGGTGAAATGAAACATTGCGAGTTTCTTAAGACTGCATGACTAAATTAAATCTCTATAAACCAGATATATTACTTTGAAAGAGTGACCGAAAAGAAATGGATTTATTTTCTCCCTCACTTGGTTCGTCCGAAAAATAAATATTGTCTTTCCTAACACTCTTAAGACTAGAAAATGTATGACTGGTACAGAAACTTGTCTTAAGAGATAAGAAGATAAAACAAGAATGATATAGAAGTGTCGCTGTTCGCTACAGATCGACTGAAACAAAGAAGTGGAGAATTATGCAAATTGATAAAGTTAGACTGGGCTAAATTCCCAAATGCTTTGTTACTGATAAACGCTGTGAAAATTTGTTTTTGATGAACCCGTCTTTGGAAGAGACTCTCTTCCATCTGCCATGCGCCATAACCAAGCGCTCCGCTACGCCTAAATTAGATGCAGCGGATGCGCCTCCGCTTCTCAGGCTATGCAGACAGAATTTTGACTTATCCTCGCCTACAACCTCTATAGCCTCCAGAAATATCTCTCTAGCTCTGGTATATGACAGATGAGAATTTGTTAAAATATAATTTTTGGACTTTTTAAGAAATCTTATAGAACTAAACAAAAAATTATCGGATTGTAATTTCAAGTTGGCTGCGGCAATGTATCTATTTAACCAGGAAACCGGACACAAGTCTGAACCTGTCTTTATTCTATTACCTTGTCTGTACTGATCAGTTTTACTACATCTAATTAGAATTTCGACATATTCGTCGTGCATAGACAAATCTTTCATCCTGATGTTTGATATTTCGTTGTACCTTAAAAATCCAGAAAATCCCAGTAAACACATAGTACAAACTCTTAACGACTTAAGATTTATGTCTTTGCTATAGAAATCAACTATTTTCTTCAAAATGTCTACTGTCACTGGCTCTTTCCTGACGACTGGAGTCGAGAGAATTCTTTTAGAACCTTCTAGAATAAGTTTAACCATTTTGGTTTCACACGGATTTGAAAGTAAAGAACAGCAATGTTTCCAATTTATTGCATAGTAATATGACTCTAGCACAGCTGAACTGACTTTCTTTCCTACCAAATGACTAAGAAAAATGCACAATGTGTTGGGTAAGGCGGGTAATGATGTGAAACCGAATGTAGCACACCAATTGTCAAATTTTCGAAAATACTCATCGTATTTCTTGTTCGTAGAAGAAGCTTTAGCCTGTAGAACTATGTCCGGAATTCTTTTTGCCGCAGTACCAAAGACAGAATGGTTATACATATTTCTGACTGGTTGCCACGCTGAACTTTGAAAAGGAGACTACAAAACATAAAATAAAATATAACCGTTAATGAAATGATAAAGTCATGCGAACGTTGTAGGTAAAGACAGAATAATTTGAAATGTTTCTCAAGGCTGCATACACAGTGCCTGTATCTAATAATGTACAATAAAGCTGAAATAACATAAATTTCTAGACTATTCTGGATACGTATACACGTGCATATATGTGTGTGCGTGTGTGCGTTTTAAATCACACTGCATAAAAAGAAAAAGAAAAATTGAATGTGAAAAAGTAATGTGGAATATTTTTTTTTTTTTTTTTTTTTTTTTTTTTTTTCTTTTTATTAACTTTAAAAAACTAAATGGGATTTAATACGATTTTAGCTTTTTCTATAGAACAAACAAATAGTTTGTTAATGGTTTTTGAATCTTGCAATTTGACCTTTAAATAAAGAGCAAAAAGCTGAAAGACTGAACGGCAATGGCTGATCGGCTGTCCATAAGATAAAATAAAATGCAGGCTTGAAAAACATCATAATAGAGCAGTAGAAAATTGATTACATAAGTCGCAAGGATAATTAAATATAAATTATGAAATCTTTTTTTTTTTTTTTTTGATAAAGCGCAGTAGAGAAACAAATAAAACCAGCTTATACTGGATAAATTAACGAAATTTGAAGTATAATACAGAAAACATGAGCAAAATTAAGATAAGAACGTTGACTTATCGATACTTCGTAGAATATAAAGACATTTATTAAAAAAACGAAACGTGAATGCAATAATATTACGACCAGTTGAAAATAGTTACAAAAACTGTACATGTGTCAATGAGAAACAATTATGCTGTTCCCAAACTTTTTTTTTTTTTTTTTTTTTTTTTTTTTTTTTTTTAAATATTTCGACAGTACAGTTAAAGTGAGAAACATAACAAGAATTCGTGTAAATGAATGCGAAAGACGTATGCATGGGTCATATGACGATCATATGGTTATTACAGAAATTCGTTGCTGTTTCTCTTTTTCCTTTTTTTTTTTTTTTTTTTTTTTTTTTTTTTTTATATATATATATATATATATATATGACAGAACTGCAGGTATTCTCTGTTCACAAAATAAATGGTTAGACAGGCTATAAGCTTATACATGATTCTGTATACGTAAATGTTTTTTTTTTTTTTTTTTTTTTTTTTTTTTTTTTTTACAAAATAAATGGTTAGACAGGCTATTAGCCTAAGCATGCTTCTATATACATAAGTTGTTTTTTTTTTTTTGTTTTGTTTTTTTACAGCTCTTCTTAAAATATTAATTCATAAACTATGTAACTCGTGCAAAATGTTAGTTTTTTTAAGAAGAATCTTTTTTTATATATATATATATATATATATATATATATATATATATATATATATATATATATATATATATATATATATATATATATTTCTTCATTTAAATGTAATTAGATAGAAACATTCTTTGAAAAAGAAGCTAAATGTTGAAACGAGGATCCAGTTATTCATAGTGCTATATTCTAAGGCTCAATAAGAGCCATATTCGAATGAGAGATTCTCGATATTTTGTTATCGAACCGAAAGCAAACTGTAAAGACCTCAAACACCGTAAAATCGCTTCAAGTCCCTCGAGACTTAGTACTCATCTTCTTGACAATTTTCACACGTAAATTGTACTTTTTTCTACAAATGCAGTTTCAAAGTTGCGAAAACGCACAACTGAATAAACTGTATGTCAGATCTTTAAATATTAACTCTTATGTACTAAACTTACAATATAAAAAAACTAGAATGCTGAAATATTGAAATCGCGACGATCGTGTAAATTGATAAAGTTGACAGAAATCAGCCTAAAAATGACCGAAAGAAACTAAACAGACGGAGTTTAATGCCGTGCGACAATAAACACTGTTAATCGATTACCATAAACTTCCGTCTAATTTTGCGACAACTACCTTAGTAGGAAAAGGAGTAGTAGCAAAAATGCTATTCTGCTGTGAACCCGCAACAAAAAAGTTGGATGGATTTGAATATTCAACTACTTCTAAAATGAATTTTTTATAAGTGCCTGTTTGAACATCTACCAGTGAAAGCCAGAAAAAACTGCTCTCCCATTTTGGAATTATCAAAACGCCTTTCGCACACGAATGACGAAGATGTGTCAAAACTTTTGGAACCAAAGATATGGGAGGAACAAGCCAATTATTGTCTGAATGCCAATTAAATGCGAAAGCATTTACACCGCTAGTTCCAGGGCACCAATATTTGGAATTAAACGTCTTCAACTTTGTATTAAACTGGTCAGCAAATCTGTCGCATGTAAACGGACCCCATTTTTTATCAAAAAAAAATCAAAAATCTATTGCGAGACACCCCAGTCATCGTAATCAAAGTCTTTGCTGAAAAAATCCGAGAGCTGATTGAATTGCCTAGGTATCCATGCTACTTCTAAGATTATACTTTTAATAAAACAGAAATCAAAAATCTGTCTAGCTATAATCTGCTGATTTACGTGTCTAAGATCTAAAATAAGCCTCTTTTTGCCGAGGCTATTCACCGAAACTGTTAACGGGTTTACACAGAACGGCGGATTCTGAACTTCCTTAATGCAAACGTTTTCTAGTAGTTCTAAAATTGAAGAAACTACAAAGTCTTTATGTTCTAAAGACGACTTGTTATTTTTTTAGGAAAATCTTTGTAGGACTAGAAACCCGTTAGAAATTACATCTAAAATATCTAAAATATAAGAGTTAGCTTTCAACTCATTTGTCCAAAATTCTACACATTTAACTAATCTACCGTTCACTGATTTAACAGTGTCCGAATTTTTAACAGAGAAACTATACTCAACTTTATTGTTGAACTGCGTCTTCGGCTGAAGATTTGACAATTGTAGAAGACTGTCCGTTCCCGAGCTTTTGCTGAGCTGGCATGTTGTCTGTATCTAAAAGGGCATTCGTTGGCAATATGTCCTCTGAGACGACATGAGAAGCAGATAGGCTGCGTGTTGAGCTGATTCGGTTGTGGGTTTCTCCAAGAATACCTGGTCTGTGTTGGTTGCAAAGGCGCTCCAAATCTCGCTTGAGGTTCGGGAAAAAGCTGGAAACCAGCTGGGAACCTGGAAGGTGCTGCTCCCAAAGCTGAGCTTGAATTAAACCCTTGTGTCTTGAAATCGTACGGCTTGAATTTACGAGCGTAACGAGCCCTATTGATAGCAGAACGAAGCTTAGAAGCGTCCTCATTATTATTAGCTAATGGATCGGCCGAATATTCTCAGACTGTATCCCAGCCGTGGGAATCTGCTATTTTGAGAATTTTGTTTCTGTCTTTTATCTCTTGTTTCTCCTTAGCTAGCACAGATTTGAAAGTTTCCAAGTTACCACAATCAAAGAGAGCCTCTAATTCTGACAATTTCTCTAAACGATCGTTGTTGAAATTAAACTGTTTCTTCAAACCCTCATTTTTGAAATCAAAATTGTCTCTCTGTGAAGCCGATTTCAGATTGCTGCCAAATCTATGAGAAAATTCTTCAAAAATAATCTCCCTTTGTCTATCCAAAGCTTCGTTTATAAAAGTTCTATCTATAGAAGAATTTTGTGAACTATCGTCTCTATCTAATTGAGAAGTATTATTTGAATTCATTTCAATAACCAGAAATTTTATGTACAAAGTATACCTGCAGCTCTTCTGTAGCGAAAGCGATCGATTGAAGACAAATAAAATGCTAAATCTTTAAATAACCCAAAATCTCGTGATTTTCATGATTCTCTTTATTCTCAATAAACTCAGAAAGCATGGTGAAATGAAACATTGCGAGTTTCTTAAGACTGCATGACTAAATTAAATCTCTATAAACCAGATATATTACTTTGAAAGAGTGACCGAAAAGAAATGGATTTCCTACAAGTATTCAAAACATATGAATAGTATTCATCCAAAGTATTCGGACAGACAATACAGAAGAAATAGTAAAGACACGGCTCATACTTACCCTAAAATAACAGTTTGATCACAATCTATACTGTTTGTAATTCCGTCACAATGGTTGTTAGATGAGCTTGTTCAACTTTTAATGTAAGTATTTGGACACCATAACTCCTAAACATACCTATCCTAAAATTTGAACAAATCAATTTATTTTATTATCTATCGACATGATATGTTTAATTATACGTAGCCAAACATTTGAATGAGTCCTATCACTGCCTGTTGATATGTCTAACCAAAACCAGTCTAATCTTTTAACAAGTCCATACATTTAACTACCTGTTCATATGTCTAACCAAAACTAGCCTAATCTTTGAACAAGTCCATTCAGTTCACTACCTGTTGATATGTCTAACCAAAACTAGCCTAATCTTTGAACAAGTCTATTCATTTCACTACCTGTTGATATGGCTAACCATACCAAGCCTAAAATTTGCACAAATTCATTTTCACTACCTGTTGATGTGTCTAACTATACATACCCTAATCTTTTAACAGGTCCATTCATTTAACTATCTGTTGATATGTCTAACAGTAGTATAGGGCGGCACTATGGACACTCTTTATGAGATTTTGTATGGGGAGATTTTTCAGGCTAAAATTTATAGACACAGATAACGTCGAAAATGACTACTTCTCTGTGTTTTTAAATTTTAGCCTGAAAAAATCTCCCCATACAAAATTCCCATAAGGAGTGTCCATAGATGCCACCCTGGGGCTAAACTTGAGTAAACCAGCTTGAAAATAACTTAGTCATTTTTTCTGAGGCTAAAATAACTTAGTCATTTTCTGAGGCTAAAATAACTTAGTCATTTTTTTTTTCTGAGGAGCTTGATAAAATAACTTAGTCATTTATTCTGAGGCTAAAATAACTTATTTTTTTTTTTTTTTTTTTTTTTTTTTTTTTTTTTTTTTTTTGCTGTACCTAAAGCTGCTTGAAAATAACAGTCATTTTTATGACTGTAGTTAGATAATCTGTGGTATTATAGTAGCTTGAATAAAATAACTTAGTCAATTTTTTGTGCGTGTTTGCAGTTAGATAGTTAGAACTAATGGTCTTGTATCTCAAGACCCAGCACTAATGGTCTTGTATCTCAAGACCCAGTACTAATGGTCTTGTATCTCATGACCCAGCACTAATGGTCTTGTATCTCAAGACCAAGCATGACATATTTGTGTAGCTTGAAAAAAATAATTTTGTTTTCTCAGTAGCTTGAATAAAATGGACTTAGTTTTTTTTTTCTGTGTGGTTGGTGTTGTTAGTGTGGTGTGTGTCTTGGCTGGTCCTATGCGTCTACTATAAGTCTCTTGGTCTTATATCTCAAGACCTCAACTCTATACCAGAGGCATATTTTTAAATGGATTCCTAGAGGCTGTAAAGTAATATGCGTTTACTATGAGTCTCTTGGCTCTTGTATCTCAAGACCTCAACTCTAGTCAAAGGCATAACTTTATAGCGTCTACTTGATATATTGCGACTCCAGAGGCTTCTCTTCTAAGTTCTTGTATCTCAAGACCTTCTTTGAGTAGACTGGAACGTATCAGGGGCTTATTTTTGTTTGTTGCTTTGCTAGTCTTCTCAAGTTTAGCTTACTACTACCTCCTATGAGGAGAAAATAAGGACACTAGACTGGTAAACATTTCAACAATTTTATTTGCCCCGCTAACTAAGAACATGATAAGACAGAGGATTAGGGCCGTCCCTCTGCTATCGTTAACAATAACTTCCTTAACATAACATAGTATACATAGGAAACTTCTGTGACAAGCAATGTGTATATTTTAAGCATTTACAAAATTGAACTCTTGGTTTCCACAGCGGTGTTATGCTTCTGTAAATGTCTTTGTATAATTGTCCATAGTTTAAACTAAACCACATTTTGACATCTCTGTCGTTCTGGTAGGGATCTTCTCCAGTACCATAGAGTTTGTTCATGAATGGCTGTTTTCAAGTCCAGTTCTCTTCCGAGTTGATCCAGAATGTTGATACAGTACATGCCACAGACTCTACTCCATGGACTCTGTAGCAGTTCTTTGTTGTAGATCCAGTGTCTGGCATTCCTTTGAATGAATGGTAGAATATAGTCTTCTTGTGGTGGTAATCCATAAGAATCAAAGAAGATAGCCTCGTCGTTGTTTCTGAAGTAAATAGCTACCCAATGTTCTCCTGGTTTGTCAGAAGTGTCCGTATTGATGATATAAGCTTTCACATCCAATGATTTCTCTTCTGGTAGTGAGTCTTTAGCACACACTTGTCCATGTAAATGTTTAAGTTGTGGTGCTCTGTTTAACAGAGATGTGATTTCGTAGGTATTCATTGTAAAAGCTTCTGTTTCCAGAAGTCTCTCCACTCTTGGTTGGTACTAGGATCACTTCTGTAACTGTTTTGATTGTTTCTGACATCATTTCTACATCCAGTACATTCGTGTCGTGCGTAGTCTGCTATGGCATCTTTCAATATTCCAACCATTGCTTGCTTTAGCGTGTCATAGATATATCGTCTTCTTTCGTGAGTTAATATGTCTTTTTTTTTTCTTTTTTGCATCCTCCTTGTCATTTTCTTTTTTTCTGTTTAAAGTCCCATTCTTGAAAGATAGGTTCTTCTGGTTCGCCTTCGTATTCGTTTTTAAGTAAGCCATATCCAGGAAAATGTCCATAATATGAAGCGTAACTGCTATCTCGAAGAATCAGTTCTTCTTCAATGTAATATCCAGGATGCATTTTTAGTAGTCTGTGATGACTTCTCTGAAACCGTTTGTATCTATGCGATTATCAAACTCTGCATACACAATTACGTTGATGGTGCTGTCGAGTCCTCTTGCAAACTGAAGTTCCAGTCGTAAGTTTCCAGTTTTTATAGAATGCAAATGACCTTGATCTGCCCCCTGATCAGGTGTGAGATCGTATTCCCAGAAGCAGTATCCTGCTTTGTAATGTTTATAATCTATGTTACAGTTCTGGAGTTGATTTCCCAAAGCTTGATAGATGGACATATAAGATCTGAGGTAATTGTCTGATTCGAATTTGGGTTCAAAGGGATTCCCGAAAATGCTCTGTCCATCGCAGCTCACATCCAGTTTACTGAGATTGAAAGGTTGAAATAAGAACGGATTTCTGTTATAAGCACCATTGAAAGTTTCAATGGTGACCATTCCAATAATGATACGTTTTGGAAGCTGTCCCTGGAACAAATGATCTTCGACTTTTAATCGAAGTCCACTGCCAGTCGTGAAACTTTTGACTTCAACTCTGCGAACGGGAAACTTAGCATTATGATGTACAATAGACTAATTCAGCTCGTTACTGAGTGCAGGAAGAAGTCGAACCTCCAAAGCAGTTTCATCAATTTTCATTACACAAGGGTCATCTGATAGGATACAGAGCCTGGGAGAAGCACGATTGAGTCGAATTTTGATTTCTATACCGTTGGGCAAATATTTTTCTTGCATAGCCAAATCTAAATGCAAACGTCTCCAAAGTTCCACTGGTCTGCTTTTAGCTACAGCGCGTGCCTTGATAGTTTCACTATCATGATCTTCAAATTTCCCAGCTGAATCTAGATACCAAAATTCACCAGCTTTCAGTTGATTACTTTTGACATCTGAACCATATGAAAACAGATTTTCAATGTAAGCTCTGTATGGATAGGTGTCCATACTGCTGGTGACAAGTTTATTGTTTAGAAACAGATCGATGTCACTGAACATATTGTGCAAGAAATTATTGATGGGACCTGCTTTCTGTTCATCATCCAAATTAGGCCCGTCTTCTTTTAAGATTTTGAATTTTAAGTAAAGATTTGATTGTGACAGGTCCGTGTAATATTCGGTCTGAGCAGGTACAACGAATTCGATAGGTGCATGATAACTGTCGAGCGAAGCAATAGGATGATACATTTCCATTTTAGTTTGAATCATGGTAGTCATCGTAGGCGGCACGGCTTGCATTTCTAATTCAGACTTGAAGATTATAACTGATTCACGAATCCGTTCAGTTATTTCAAAAGGACCTAAATATAGATTCCCAGCCCACATTGATTTCAATAAATGTCGGGAAACAATTGCCAGTGCTTTAAATGATTATTGTAAGCGTTGGTGTAAACGAGAGCATGTTGAGTCTAATGCTTTAAATAATTGGAAATTAAAGATTTTTAAGATCATTGATGAACGTGTGTTATTTATTTCCAGCTGATAAAGCTGCTAATAATGTTGTTGTTGTGTGACGACTTCATTATATCAATACTCTAATACAAGAACTTGGTAGTACCAAAACATATGAACGGATTTCTACTGACGAGAGATCTATTGTCAATATCCATTCTATTGATATTACTGCTAAGTTTGCAGTGAGTATTAAAGAAAAACAAGACAGACTTCCTACGTTATATTGGTTACCGAAACTTCAAAAACGACCTTATAAATCACGTTTCATTGCTAATTCTAGTTCATGTACGACTACTGTTTTGTCCAAACTGCTAACTTCATGCCTTACTGCTGTTAAACAACATTGGATTAGATACTATGATACTGTTTACGAAAGACACGGAATTAACTATTTTTGGTCAATTAAAAATTCTAATGATGTTCCCAATAAATTTAAATCTAAAACCTTTCAGTCTTCTAAATTGTCTTCATATGATTTTTCTACACTGTATACTACGTTATCTCATCATCTTATAAAAGATAAACTTATTGATTTAATTAACCGAACGTTTATTCGGGAGAATACCCAATATTTGGCTTGCAACGAAGAATGTGCTTTTTTCACTTCTGATGTTTACAATAATCACAATTTATGGTTGTGGCAAAAAGTCTGTGATGCCCTTGTTTATCTTTTGGATAATATTTTTATTAGATTTGGAACTAAACTTTATAGGCAAACTATTGGTATTCCGATGGGAACTAATTGTGCTCCTCTTGTTGCAGATTTGTTTCTTTTTTGTTATGAGAGAGCAATTCAGAAAACTTATTAACCGTTATAAAAGAATTGGCTATAGCCTGGATATTATGCGGCAGACTGCATGCCTAGTTGTCAACCCAATCATTGTTGATGGCTATGCTTCACTTTTTAATTGCACGAAGGTGGTTCGGGCCTCTGACTCAATGACGGTATCTTCATAAAACTTTAACCAGTGGGTTGGGGCTTGACGATATGTCTTTGGCTTGGCCCGCCGTGGTTCAACTACTGGTTTTCATTTACTCTGGCACACAGTAGAATTAGCCATGAGTACTCGTCTTTGTTTATTATAGTGATTAATTTGATTTTTATGTTTTCGCTTTGATACATTGACTGAGTTAAGAGCCTTTATGCGACCCGAATTTTTATGCGTTTCTGTATTAAGAGTAGCATCGGGACCCAAGGTGAAGTTAGCTAGCTGTTTTTATGTTTTCGCTTTGATACATTGACTGAGTTGGTAGCCTTTATGCGAACCGAATTTTTATGTGTTTCTGTATTAAGAGTAGCATCGGGACCCAGGGTGAAGTAAGTTAGCTGTAAAAGTACTTTAACTCCCCCTCCCCGTGGTTTGCTCTACTGACCGTTCTAAGGCGGTGGTCCCGGTGTTAGTCTTACTCTTTGTTGCTTTATGGTTTATTCTACGAGGCGATTTGTTGTATGTCGTTCCGTGTGTCATTTTGTTCTTGTGTTTTTCAGTCCTTTTAGTATTGCGATTACCTCGCTTGGGGAAGAGAGAGCTAATCTTAGTGCTTTTCGTACGTTTGTTCGGTTTGGATTCGTCGGTTTCCTCTTCTTCTTGGGGTCTGGGAAGGGCTGCGGTTTGTGATTGTGGCACTCCCTGGACTTTTCTCTTACATTTTTTTTAACCCCCGGTGGTTTGCTCTACTGACTGTTCTAAGGCGGTAGTCCCGGTGTTAGTCTTACTCTTTGTTGCTTTGTGGTTTATACTACGAGGCGATTTGTTGTATGTCTTTCCGTGTGTCATTTTGTTCTTGTGTTTTTCAGTCCTTTTAGTATTGCGATTACCTCGCTTGGGTAAGAGAGAGCTAATCTTAGTGCTTTTCGTACGTTTGTTCGATTTGTGCTTGTTTGGATTTGTCGGTTTTCTCTTCCTCTTTGGGTCTTGGAAAGGCTACGGTTTGTGATTGTGGCACTCCCTGGACTTTTCTCTTACCTTTTTCTTTATCAATATACTTGGCAAGATTACACCAGTTCCCGTTGTTTTGTCATACTGAGTCGTCTCTGGAAAATGCCACACCTCGTAAACATCCAATAATCTGTAACCTCTCTCTAGCGCCGCAAATAATTCGATGCTCACCCAGGTATATACTTAAGCTCTGTCTTTTTCATTTTCGTTAGTACATTTCTTCAAAGTATCACAATCTTCTGCACAGCTCCTACAGAGTGGAAACATTAACTTGCCATTTGACTTGTATGGTAACACGGGATGGTACAAATCTCTTGGTGGTAAAACTTTGCATTTGATCAGTCCACAGTATTGCTGAATATTGTCTTTGTCGATGTTCTCCTGAGACAAGATGGTAGGATGTCCCAATGGAAATAGTCCATACTTGCAAATGAATGGGTAGAGTGAGCAAATATCAATATACTTGATTTCATCTTGAGACCTTGGGTCAATTTTATGGTATAACCTCGTCGAATTGGTTCTGCCACCAAACAATGCATCTCTTGGTCTGAGAGGATCCAAATTAGTAAATTATGCGTCCACCATTTGTCGAAACTCCGAGTCTTCTTTGTACTTCTTATCGTATTCACAAAGCTCTATTACTCGATATCCATAGCATTCTAGAGCCTGTGTCTTCTCACTGTCGATACAGTTGTTCCATAGTCATACAGTTGTGTCGATTTCTAGTATTTCTGTCAGGAAAATGAATTGGACAGCCGTGCCAATAACATCCATGGAACTCGAAAATAGTTTTGGATTCAGCGTGGTATCCATCAACATAGTGACCATGAATCTTCTGTTCTCTACCATTCAAAGCATGCCGTATCTCTATACCATTCTTTTTAGCCAAACTCTGAATCCATCTGACAGCTTTGATTGAGTAATTCTTCTGGTTAGGATATCCTTCGGGCGGAACGATGGCAATACAGTCTTCAGGCATATGATTCTTTCTCCAAACTTTGGAATATGCTTGAGCGATAGTGCCTGCTTCAGCAAAAGGATCGAGGCCACTAACGTTCTTCAATTCCCATCTGAAGCATGCACATCCTCGTCTTAATATATCCACATCACTCCGGCAGTATTCTTCCATCTCTCGCCTGAAAACAAACATAACTCCAGATTCTACTTTAGCGTTATACCACTTGAAAAACTCGTTTCTATCTTTTTCTGACATTTGTCCAGGGCTGTAAGTCTCGGCCGGAAAATAAGGTCCAACATATCACTGGTTGGCGAATGTATTTGCAAGATGGGGAAAGTAACCTTTTTTCATCTCTGTCAGTCCAAATGTGTCGGGAAAACTAGCTAATCTCATATGCAGGTATTGATAGGAATCTAGAAATAGAGCTCTACCGACGGTCATTCTCAAAATCGTATTTCCATTCATGATCACATTCGGTTTAACTGTACCATTTTCCAATATATGCCGTAATATGAATTGCCCATCATATCCACCGAAATTATGAGCAATGCACGTCACGCCTTTGTTATCCTCTCCCAATATCCAGCCACAAAAATTAGTTAAAGCATCAACTCCTTCGAATATCATTTCTCTACCTCCAGGAAACTGACTACAAGTTGGACATGGCTGGTCAATTGGGAGATCCATACATATGTCACACCCTCTTTGATCTACACAGAAATTCACATGATGTTCACCAGTTTCTTGGGTAGATTCAAAGTCGAAGAAGATGAAGCGAGACGATTTCTCCGGTTTCATCTCTTCATCTCCTTCGTCATCTGAATCTTCCGAACTATTATTCTTACATTGATAACTCTGAATGAAACATTGGTGATCAGGTCCTACAATTGTTTTACAGAATTTACACTTTGTTTGTCCATGGCACACGTGATTCTTCTTTCTACCAATGATCCTATTGTCACATTTTGCACAATTATACACTAACTGACAAATAGATTTCTTCTGATTAGCATTGATCTGTTTATGATTATTAAAACAAGCTGGACTTCGAAAGGTTCTTTTACAATCCCTGCAGAATATTTTCCTATCGTATGTGCAGGGAATATCATTATAACACCCATCGCATCCATCGGGATACCTGTGATCTCCTCGATTGGTATATCCGATATCTCAACACAGTAGTAACTGCAACCTAGAAATCCCGTAACTTTGGTAATCGTGTCATAATGATGGCCTCCATTCCAGTAGATAAGAATCACTTTTGTTTCATGTTGCTTTTTAAACTATAGGGGAAACAGCAATCTATCCTTAGGATGTTGACTATGAACTTTAATCAGATAGTCAGGAGCCATGACAGCTTGAATCAACTTATATTCCTCAATGCCACAGGGCTTATCGTAAGGAATATTAGCTTGATCCAATAGCTTCATTGCTTCTACTGTCTTCAACGACTTATTAGATCTCTTGATAATATTCCACTTCTGTGTCCACGAATCCGATTCTTCCTTCTCAGCATAACATTTTCCAACCACACTAGCTCTTGCCATACACATCACATCTTTGTGGTAGGGTGACAATGAGTGAAAGTGGCCACCCTTTCTTGGGATAACCCGGACCCCCCGCCCCCCCCCCCTCCCGTACAACAAGATGTGTCATATATCAAAATGTTTCCTATTGTCTGTAGTTTCTGAAACTGCCGCATAAATTGGCATGAATGATGGCGAGCCGAGAAATCCAATATGGCCGCCAACATGGCCGCCAAATACTAAAAGTTTGCCTTTGAAGCTTAAATCGTCTTCTGGTTGTTGTAGTATGCATACACAATGTATATTTAGATTGACCTTAACTCATTATAAGCAAGACCATTTATTTAGATACAAAAAGAAGCATAATTTAAAAATTAAAGGCAATTTTAGGGGTCAAAAGGTCAATATTAGATCTAAAAATTATGTACTGAGAGGTAACAGAAGTTCCTGAAAATTACTTTAGTGATATTTCTTATTTGAGTTTAATTTAAACAACACACCAGGTATCATGGCCTGCTCAAAACTCATATTTCCGTATGAAATATTAATCTAGTATTAAACAGTAAGCAGTGTTTTACCCCTACCCCCATCATTTGATTTCATTGCCTCTGAACTGACTCTGGTAAAGACTGATAAACGACAGTAGAAAAAAAGATGAAGGCAGGCAGTATGGCAAGCTATTTCATTTATCAACCTCTGTTTTCCAAGAATGATTCGATTTGATTCAGAATTTACGTTTTAATTTACAGACTGAACAATAAGTAAGAAATAATGACCCGGATAAAATTGGCTTGACAATATTTACTGTTACACCGACAAAACTTGTGGGGGGGGGGGGGCGGGGGGGGGGTGGAATTTGAAACTATGTAAACTTGTCAATAAATTAATTGAAACACAATATAGAAATAACAGGCACTTGTTATAATACAATATGCACCTATAAATGTTTTCCTCTGAACTGGGTGGCAGGATTACCTCCTGGTATTAGATAATTTTGAAAATTTATGTTCTTATTCCATACCTCTGACACGGGACCCCTGAGTTTTAATTTAGTGTCAAAAATCCCGTGGGTGGGCTTCAGAATTTTCACTTGTTTTCCTAACCCTTACAGAAATGAAAAGGTAGCGGCATTAAAGTGGCTTTGTAGCTGCAATAAAGCCGCTATAAAATTTAGTAGACACAACTGCTAGCCAGAAAGTAGCCAGTGATAACGGCCAGTTGCTCTATTGCTGCAGTATTGCCACAAGTATCAGTCGCTACCAGCTATGTCAGCCACTAGTGGCTATATAGCCACCAGCGGTTTCTAATAGCCAGAAGCTGTCCACAACAATCATAACAGTTATGAGACAGAAACAGAGCCACTAGTGGCTTTTAATAGCCAGAAGATATCCACAATTTTTAGAAAATCATATATGAAGATACTTGGGCAATGCCACAATCACGAAGCACGAAGCACAGCCTTCCTTCCCTAGACTACAAAAGAAGGCGAGATGAGGAAAAACAATGTCAAAGCAAATGTTAACTATGAAACCATCCATGCATAAACATAGAACTGCAACAGAGAAGCAACCTTGGAACTACATGTATCAGTTGAAAAACTACTGTGGGCTTTAACTATTTTTATGAAAAACTCATCACCATTGAGTCTGATGCAGCCCCAAATTATAAAAATAATGTTTGGTTCACATTGGGGTCCTGTACCTCATCAGTGAAACATCACAGTGAAGTACATATAATCTTAAACACTGTGAAGAAACAAAGCAAAAGGCTCAATGGCAATCTGAACACAAGAATACCACAAACAGGACCACAATTGGCCTAACCACATACAGACATTCATAGTCAGGTGTCAACCGTCTGAAACAGATTGAGGAAGGAGCTGTCATTAAGTCGGAGGACCGACTCACCTTCGTGCAATTAAATAGGAAAGCAAAGTTACCAACCATAATTGGTTAACAGCTATGTGTGCAGTTTGCTGCGTAATATTAATATCCCTTTATTGTAACTTAAATTCAAAGGGATATTGTGTTGCTGATGAAGCAATGAGTCATTAAGAAAAAAAAAATTCTTGCCACTTATACTGTTGAAAGAAAGAATTGTATTTAAAACCCTGCCTGAGCAAAGCAAGTTAGAGAAAGTTGAAGCCAGTATAAAGAATACTGAAAGGAAAGATTGAAACTGAAAAATATCTATTTGAATTATCATTTTTCAGGTCACGCTTAATAGAAATTTGAAAGAGAAAATGATGTATCAATTGGTAAACATAAGTTTAAAACAATGTACATAAAAAGCATAAAATAGATTTGTCCAGGACTGATGCTTATTCTAGGGGTTGGATCTTCTGTTAAATGATATGAGGGCTGAAATCCCATGTCCAAGTATGTAAGCTGGAAAAATTCTGAATCAGAAGACTGCAACACAGACCTCTCTGATAAGTTCAAAGATTTGGAATCGAGCAATATCTTGATTTTGCACCAAGCCAGAATTATCCTACAAAACAGAAGTTCAAAAACTGAAGGGCTGCAGCAGGAGTTCTTTTCACCCAGTGAGCTCTCCCATATGATACAAGAAAAGGAGGCTGCCTATAGGCCGCATGCTAGCAGCCTATGGGTGGCCTATGGGTGGCCTACTGTTTTACATTTAATCTGTAGGCAGCTCCAGTTGGCAAGAGCTGCCTATTTGTTGCCCTTCTTGCTGCTTATGGGCAGAATAGGAAACCAGTAGGCAGCTCAAAGTAAGTTTTTTTTGTACAACAGGCAGAGTAGGCGACTCCAACAATTTATTTTTATTATAGGCAGAGTAGGCAACTCAAACTTATTTAATTTTCTGCAGGAGCCAGAGTAGGTAGCTCTAACTTTATTTTACTTCTTGCAGTACGCAAAGAAGGCAGCTCAAACTTATTTTATTTTTTCCTGTAGGCAGAGTAGGCAACTCAAGCTTATTTTATTTTCTGCAGTAGGCAGAGTAGGTAGCTCCAGCTGGGTTTACTTTATGCAATTCTTAGGCAGAGTAGGCAGCTTTATTTTGATCTAAATCCTTTGTCAGGTGAAATTGGCCGGAAAATATAGCAGCCATTTTAATTGCAAAGTCTTTGTTGTGATAAAACTTTAAAAATGTGTAATTAGGGTGTTTTAGATTAAACAGAAATTTATTTCAGTGAATGTAAGTAGACTACTTGTTTGTTTATTAGTGAACATAACTACTATGCTTGTTATAGGTAAAAAACGTTTAATTCACTTAATTTAATTCAATGCCTTTTTCATATTACATATCAAAGCAAGTTGATGCCATAAATATGTAAATCTGGTGTAATGCTGACAATACATTAAGATACATAGATCTGCTTGCCTAATATATGTACATGGAGATTTTCACATGATGGGGTTATAGTTATTGCTTGAATTATCAACCTGAGACCCCATTATAAGCCCGAGATCAGTTAAGCTTAAGCTGAAAGTCCAATAACGCAGAGGGTTGATACTGATACCGCTGCTATCAATGCATAACCATACGGTATCATAGAGGTATAAACCCAGCATCGATTGCTCAGTAGAGAAAATTTCTTTGGAGTTCTGTTGGAAACATGACTTCGCTTCCCTGGGTTTCAGTCCCTTTCCAAACGGGAGCAACTCTTCTAGGAAGAAATTTGCTCCCTCAGTGAACAATTTTTTTTTCTGTAAAACAAGAAAAACGCCTAAAGGCATTATGGGCGTTTTTTTTTTAAATAATGAAGAAAGTGAGAGTTGTCTCTCTTGCATGGGAAACACCTACTGGTCCTCCTCTTCATCCCTACCAAATATGAAAGCAATCCACTGAAGAATAAAGGCAACATAACTTTGATAAAGGTTAACCTGGGACGACGCCCGCCCGACGCCCACCTGCCCGGACATCGCTATTTTAAAGGACAGATTTTTTGAAAAACCTATCCAAGTAGCCCATGTAGAGCGTGATAAGCTAAGTGGTTAGTGCACTTGACTCTACTGCTAGAGGTACCGAGTTCAATGCCAGCCAATGAACATGTAGTAGGCAGAATAGGCAGCTCACGAGCAGTTCCCACTGAATAGGCAGAGTAGGCAACCCGGTAGCCAATAAACAAGCACTAGGCAGAATAGGCAGCTCCATTCCAACTGAATAGGCAGAGTAGGCAGCTCAGTAGGCAATGAACATCTCGTAGGCAGAATAGGCAGCTCAGTTCCCACAGAATAGGTAGGGTAGGCAGTTCAGTTGTCAGTGAACATGTAGTAGGCAACTCAATAGGCAAGGGAAAGCATTTAAGAGGCAGTAGTAGACAGCTCAGTAGCAAATGACAAATGAGGAAGCAGAATAGGCACAGTAGGCAGCTCCAGATCCCTTGTTAGTCATTGTCTATGAACTACCTACTCCATATAAGGAGTAGGCCACTCAAAATTTGCATGGCAAATTTCCCGTAGGCAGCCTATAGGCAGCCTATTGCACTTCCTACGGGCTACCTATGGGCAGCTACAATAAGCAGCTCCCAGTATTTTTTGTATGGGAGCTGTCTTGAGGCACAATGTAAATTTCCAGACCATCTTCTTTTTTTTCATCATTTGGTTGTCCAATAAGACAAAAGTTGAATGAAGCTGGTGATACAGTTAAGATAAAACTGATATACGAAGATGTTTGCCATCTGTTCCGAATCATAACAGCTCTGGTCAAATCATCATAACACTGAAACATCTGGGCTAACAGTCTATCTTCACTATTTGTATAGAAGTAAGAAGCCAGTAGAAGAGCTTAACTCATACGGGTAAACCCTAGCTTATTCTGCAGTCAGAAACTTTGTTATGTCTGCAACTTTTCACACAATGGAGATCCAGCACTAGACTGCATTGGATATATATTATAAGAGATAATCTAAATTATCTTCTTTTTCAAAATATTCTATACTGTGTATATTTTATTGACAGTCAGTTTTAATGTTTTCCTTAAATTCTTCCTTTAAAATGGCTCTTGCTTCCTCAGACTTGCTTTGCTCAGGCAGGATTTTAAATGCATTATTGTTTCTTTTAGCAATATATGTCACGGGCAGTAATCTCGTCACACATGGCCAATTGTTTTGCAAAGAAATAAGTGACGTGAATATCCGGACATGAGTAGAGCGAGCTAAAAAGGTGGCTGTTTCAGGTGAGTTGTCGACAATCTGGGGCTTTTGTCATCTAGGAGGGCGATATTTTAAAAACTGTTGAATGCTATACTGCGCGGAATTAAATTCCATACAACCCAGCACCAAAATTTACGCCAAAATTTAGCTACGGTTCCTGGAATAAATTTGTTTCATTCTGACGACATTTGCTCCGAATTGGGTGCAATTTTGGACGATTTACCCATTGAAATGAATGTTTTCAGCCATATCTGCATCTTGCATCATTGTTTACATTTAAAGACTGTTATGTTTTCTCAGTTTAATTGCCAACTTAGATTGGGTTAATGATAAAATAAACTGGCGCTAAGATGCAAGGCCCATAGCTTAGCCTTAGTAATGAAAAGTGGCATTAGAAAGGGAATTCAATAGCTCGAGTATGTCAAATATATCAAAATAGCTATTTGTATTTTTCGCTGACTGTCCACAGACAGGCTCACGAAGTGTCCACGATGGATGGATAAGTCGATTATAGGACACTCTTCTAAAGTCGACCTTACAGTATGTCGACTTTTCTGCAAAATGTCTGCATGTGTATGATGTTTATAAATGCACTTGCCATTTCCTTCTAGATTTAGTTTCTATTAATTTATTTACAATGTTTACATACATGTATTTTTTAAAGTTTCCCTCCATAACAGTTTCTGTCGGTGTTATAGTAAACATTACCAAGCCAATTTTATCCAGGTCAGTGTTTCTTATTTGTTATTATGTCTGAAATTTAAAACTTGAACTATGAAGAAAATCAAATGATTCCTAATTAAAATATGTTGATAAATGAAATAGTTTACCATTCTGCTCATCTTTTTTATTTCTTTTATTGTCTCTTGTCAAGCTTCACGAGCATAAGTTCAGAAAATTTGAAATCGAATGGTGGGGGTAGGGGTAACAAACTGCTTACTTTTTAATACTGGTTTAATATTTTCAACAGAAACATGATGTTTAAATTGGCCATGAAAACTGGTGTGTTGTTTAAATTAAAATTAAGCAAGTAATATCGCTTAAGTAATTTTAGGAACCTTCTGTTTCTTCTAAGTGCTCTATTTTTAGACCAAAATTGGCCATTTGTCCTCTAATTTTGTCTTTAATGTTTCGACCATGCTTCTTTTTGTATTTAAATAAATAGTATTGTCTGTAATGAATACATATCAATCAAAATATACATTTTGCATGCATACTAGAACAACCAGAAGACGATTTAGGCTTCAAAAGCAGACTTTTAGTATTTGGCGGCCATGTTGTCGGCCATATTGAATTTCTCGGTTCGCCATCATTTATGCCAATTTATGCCGGCAGTTTCAGAAACTATAGAGGATGGGGAACATTTTGGTATATGACACATCTTGTTGTACGGGGGGGGGGGGGGGGGGGGGTCCGGGTTCACAATTTTTCAGTCTTGAAAGTCATCCTACCATTGGTGTTGTCAATGCGAACGATACGTCTTTTATTTGTTCGCATATTCTCCGACTCAAAGTACAAAACAGAGGCTTTCTTCCACTGCCTTCAGGTACTCTAGTATGTGTGATATCTAAAGATAGTTGTCCATCATTGATTCTGAAGTTTTCATCAGACTGTAATTCTTTTTCGATTTCTTGAGTATTCAGTTCTCCTGAGGTCTGAAGCATTTGTATATGGTATGAAAATGGATAATTTCAGTGAAGGATGATAGATACTCATACACAGTTTCTTGAGCTTCACAGTTCCTTTGGATATCATCAGTCATCTGTTGAAATAATCTTGGTATAAATTCAACTGGTGAGGTTTTGTCAGGAAACTTTTTCATATTCACCGAACAGACTTTAGACTTTGTTTTAAGCTTTCTTGATTCTATCTCACTTTTAGCTTTGATAGTATAAAATGAGTCAAAGCTATCTTCTTCCTCTGAATCTGAATAAATCACCATAGCCCTATTATTCTTACGTGGTGGTGATCTAATCTGATCATCGTCATCCTCACTGTCAGAATAATCCACCAACCGATTATTTGTAAAAATAACAGGCAAGCTCTCCTCCTCCTCCTCCTCCCCACGACTCTTACTTTTCCTAGCTCTTTTAGGTATGTTCCTTCTTCAGTGATTCATCAATAAATGATGGTTTAGTCCCAATTGAGCTCGGCTTTATACCCAGTCAGAAAACCCTGAAGAACAGCCATTATGATAGAGTCGTTGGGCAGGCGAGACACCATTTAAGAACAAAAAAATGTTTTTTTGAAAGGCCAGACAACATTTAAGAAACCATAATGTTTTGGCAGGCGAGACAACATTAAAGAACAAATAATATTTTGACAGGTGAGACAACAGTTCAGAAAAACATAATGTTTTTGGAAGGCGAGACAACATTAAAGAACAAATAATATTTTGACAGGCGAGACAACATCAATGGAGATAAAAAAATGCAAGAGATAAAATTCTGATATTAAAAAATATGTTGTACTGCGCATGAACGAAGTTGAAATATAATATATAAGTCATTACTTTTTGCCCAATATTCACAAATTCTTTCTGTAGTTGAAAGGTTAATATGTTTTTTTGTTCCAGTCATAGCTGAGTATTTACTATCAGAATTTCAATACACGATACTGGGCAACTTAATGTATAGTTGTGCGAAAGGATTAGCATTCAAAACAATGATTCAAAAATCCTGGTTTAAAATCAACTTGAAACGGCTTGACAAAACTTTGAATACCAGATCGCAGGAAACCTTTAATAGTGAAATGGTGCGACTATTTCTGACCATAGATGAACTGCCAAATCTCACTGACTATATGCGATTGAAATTTCACAGAGAGATTATTAATTTACATTGGCCCAGCAAAGATCGAATCGACAAAGCTCGCAGATGGATGATCGCCTATCGCAATATTACACTGAATAAACTTCGATATTTGAGTTTTGCACTTCAGAGACAGTGTCATTACATGACCGGATATATCTCTAGTGATGATCAGCTTTTCGCATACTTGTTACTCAAAGACGAGCTACCTAAATATCAAGTCCAGGAGCTACTTCATTTCATACCTACTAGTCAGTTATATTTGGATGACAATAGCACCAGACACTATATAAAAGATACGGACTTGTACCAAATCATTTTGGGAGATCAACAGTTGTTCGAGCAAGACGCGGAAAAGATTGTGTTACAATTCTCAACTCAGTATTCTAATTGGCTTCTTTGTTAATCATGATTAAAATTATGAGGTCTACACGTGTGTTTGGATCAAATCTTACATTTCAATGTGTACAAGTCGGCATTAGAACAGACTTTGTCCTTAGAACCACCAATGGCTGATTTCTTAAAATCACGAGAAGGAATCAAGATGTGGCTGAACAGATTAGAAACTTTCGAAACATTCAGATACTGGGTGAAAAAAATTGCATATGAGATGTTGAGACTTATTGATGACTCTCCGATAACATACATTGACTGGCTGACGTATGTAGCAAACAACGAAAACGTAACTAGTCACATCGATTCTGTATTGAAAGACATTCAACGATTATAAGAAGAGGAAGCTATGGCATTTGAGGAACTCATTTCTGAAATCAATGCCTTGACAACACACAACTGACTGCAGTATATAAATGTATGCTATGAGTGTTAAATCATTCTCTTGCACAATGAATTCTGAAGAGAAGAAGTATTACGAAGTGTCTCTAGCACAAATTTTAAAATTCAGACCTTATAGGAAACTTCTATTTTGTATTTACCTATTTTTTTTTTTCACATGATAATATAACTCAAGAAGAGATACAGCAAACTCTAAACAATTCTGTAACCTTTGAAGATTTTAAAAGACTTTGGTGTACAAGTATCAAACATCGGATGGAAAAACAATCGAGTATAATCACGTACGAAAACTGGGAAAGATGTTTTTCATATGACCCAAAATTGATAGAATTCCTCTAAAAACATCGGCGAAACGCTACCTCACCGGGGGTATAAAGACTAGAACGGAGGCACTTGGACCAATTCACATCTGACTGCCAAGGAGTAAACATGTCTAGTAACAAAAAAGGGTAGGAGAAAAGTCCAGGAAGTGCCACAATTACAAACCGCAGCCTTTCCCAGACCCCAAGAGGACGAGGAAACCGACAAATCCAAACAAGCACAAACCTACTGATCCAAGAATGACTAAGACTGAGGATCCTAAAAGCATCTACAATCAGTATTCATCTTTGAAGAAACTCTTATATGAAGAAGACATACAGCTGATGCAGCCATTAGAAGATTCATTAAAACAGAAGGGTCAGATGAAGCCACCATTTGGAAAGTGTTACTTCTGTAAGGGTCCTACGCACTGGATTGGTGATTGTCCAGAAGCAAAGAAACCAAGAAGTCAGTCGACAGTGGCTACTGGAAAGAAGAAACCGTCATTTGGACAATGTTATAATTACGGATCACCAAATCACTGGGCTCCAGATTGTCCACATAAAAATGAAATGGACTCTTCAAGTATTTCTCCTTCAAGTACTCTTGAGAAGCAACAACCTTCAACTTCCACTGAGATTTCGACATCAAGGAAACGCAAGCTTCCTGATACTGATTCTTCAGAGACTGTACCAAGCAAGAAAATGAAAACTCGTGCTGGATCAAGAAAGCAAACCTCTAGGAAACAACACTGTTTCGTATGTAAATCAGATTCCCACCTGGCTAAGGACTGTAGTGATATTGTAGTTGACCGTTCCGAGCAGAATGATACAGATGAAGAATAAAAAAAAATCAGAGACATTTATATTATTCAGAGTGTACTAGTGATTTTTAAGATAAGTTAGCGTTTTCTTAGTGAATATAGTTTGTGATATTGTAGTTAACAATAAAAGTTTAGTTAAATCATTCGTCTTTGTAATTTTATTATCTTAAAGGTTATTCTTTACCGGAATCAGTGGGTAGCCCTGAAAAGGGCTGTTGATAGAGTTCCTTCCTAAGCTTTATGAGAAAGATCGACGTGTAGGGCTAACGAGGGCTACAGATCTTGTACCCTTCGACAACTCTACACCTCTTTTCCTCATAAAACTTCCAAAACCCTTTTTCTTCTGTTGATTCTCTACCCCCACCCAGTCTTTACGGTGAAGGGCACTAATCAGTTTTGTCAAACAGAAAGAAATGTATTTTCCCATCTTGAATATATTTTTGAGTTGGAGAGCTAAAAGAACAATATATATAGATGCAAAGCAGATTGACCTACTTTTCTTAACCAATCAAATCAGGACAACATTCAACCAATCAAAAGTCAAAGATATTGTTACTTTTATACGTCTAACACGAAACAATACCAATAAGGTTATTTCAATCGGAATAAGTTGTCATGGCCCTAAAAAGGGCCGTTTTGGTGTGGATACTACAGACTTAAGCACAGGAGGAACAGTAGCGATCCTACAAGCAGGACAATGACTAGCCCACCTTAAATACTTGACACTCCTGTAGGTAGGCAGGGCAAAGCATCGGGTTTCGTTCAGCTCTGCATCCCAGTCCTCGGGTGGAGAAGGCTGTCTGCTGGGTGACATCTCCCCAGTCCTCTTCTTCATCACGCTCCGCTTCCTTCCTAATCTCCACCCTCTCTATGATCCTGCCACCATGTGCCAACACCATGGCCCGCTGAGTCATCTCTATCATCCTCTTCATGTTATCAACACTTCTAAGGACAGACTCCACGCTGTCCTTAAAAGTGTTGATAGCCACCATCATCCCCTCTGTGGCACCTTGATGGCGTCGCTCTGCTCCTCCAGTGCACTCATAAATGGTTCGCAATCTGTCTTCTTGGTAGCCATACTTCCTTCAGATGTCTTGTAGCCATTCTTGAGAAAACGTGAATAGACGCAAACTTCAGTCTACTTATATACTACTCAGATGGATTGACCTACTTAGACAATGAACCAATCAGATACTGATTCATGGGGCCAATCAAAAGCTAACACGCACAAAAAAAAAACAATCAAAAATTATCCAATCACAAAACGATCAGTAATAAAACTGACCAATCAAAAAACTTATCCAGTCACAGACTACCCTTACATACTGTTACTGATTACATTTAGCTAAGTCGACTAATCCTCACTGTGAGTATAGAAGTTAATGGAGTACAATCATACAGGCATGGAGGCAAATCAGATAAACTTTGATGAGATGATTAGCAATCAAGATATATTGCTGCAACGAAACGTTTGGAAACGATGGAAATATTACACAACCGTTCTTTCCATCCCAATCAACTTTCCTAGCTCAGACGCACCGACAAATAATGCAGCCACAGCAGACACAACATCCTAAGTCACAATTGATTGAGGTTATGGCAAAAGAAATTAAAATGAAAAACAGAGTTATAGGGGCTCCCCATACAAAATTTCCATATGGTGTATCCATAGTGCCAGCCTATACTACTGGCATATGGTGTTTCCTCTCTGTGACAAGTTCCCTGGTGGAATAGCGTTTAAATTCTGAAAAGTCATTTTACATCGACTCGGCGCCATCTCTATGTGACGCGTTTAATTTATCTGACATAATAAAATAATATTAAAACATACAAGTTGACCTTGAAAGTGCTAAACACGTCTGTACCAAGCAATTCGCGTGAAATGTCCTTATTTTCATTCGGAAAAGAAATTTATAAATAAGGAAAAATGTCGCTTAATTACAGACAGCGATATTAAGTTTGTATGGATGTTCCATGTACGTATTATTGTACAGACACACGCATACATACACACCACCAGCTCGATATGACAAAGAGCCGTAAAATCCCAGAACCGGGTCCTCTACATAGCAAACGCATCATAGATAGAAAACACTTTTTCCGTGTTTCTGATTTGTAAACTATTTAAATACTTTAAAACCTACAAACAGCCGCTTTTTAAATACACATTTAAGGCGAAGAATGGTGTAAAAGGTATAAAATATCACTTATACGGGTTTCATAATAAATCTAATTTAATAGTAAAATACCAGTTTGAAAAAGATTCCGAAACTAAAAGTTAGACTGGATAACTCTGGCAGTATAACAATCAATAATATGTGCAACTGCAGATTCAAAATCAGCAGATGAATCAAAGACAGCAGCTGCAGCTAGTGATTCAGAAAGCTTTGAACCCGTCTCGTATCAGCAGAACCTATGGGATATTTAATGTTCAGCAGATTGCGGCTGGCACGGCTGGTCTGTGTCACTGTCCACTTTCCGCTAAGTTATTCTCTAAAACTATTCTTCATGTTTCTGTTAATTATTCACCTTCTCCACAGCAGAACATTCTAAATAGATGTATATTGGTTTTGTTGCCGTTGTGAAGAGGAAAAGAAAGAAAGAAAGAAAGGTAGATCGGTAATGATACATGTGATAGAGATTTTGTATTTGTATATCTAAGTTTATGTCGATTAGCACTGTCAAACACTATCGTGTATGGTGGTTTGTATCCTCAAGGGCTTGAAATCCTTTTGGAATTCTGAAATAAACCACATTTTATATTTCCTAGATGGTGCCACGTATTGCCTGGTGTTAGATGTTAGAAAGCATATTGAAATCACAAAAGTTGTCTGCCTTTGTAAAACCTGACAGAAAATCTATCAAAAAAGGAGGGGCATTTAAGACTTATGTAATCATATGCATATGCCACTAAATATTAGGCATCTAAGGAAAAGATTTACTTAAATACATTTGTTATCTCATAATGTGGTGAGGGAGAGGGGGCGGGCTTTGCCCTCCAGAAGCCAAAACATTTTTGACATTGTAAAGACGAAACAAAGTTTTTAGCAAGCACAGATTTTTTTATCAATGACCAAGGACCAGTTTTATTATTATTTTTTTTTTCACAAAGCTGCAACCAGATTATTTCTTTCTGAAATACCCAGAACTGTTATGTTTTTTTTTTTAGAAAAAAAAAAAAAAAAACAACAGCCACACCCCAGGTCAAATTGTCCGTCACTAACCTTTACCACTCTCTGGGTAAATACAGCAGACAACATATTGAATTTTCCCCTAGAAAAAGGATTTGATATTTCATGCAAATAAGAAAACAGGATTCAACATTTCATGCAAATTGTCTCCATCCATTGGAGACAATTTTTTATGAAATGTCAAACCTGTTTTCTGGCAAAAACGTCTTATTTTTAACAGAACAGAACAGAACAGAAGATTTGTTTATTGTCGAATATGGCAACATGTAACATAAGCCCAAACAAAAGTATGAGAAACAAGAATCACAGGCATGCAACATATAAAGCATTAAACCATATATAGATATCACAGAAATCATGCAAATAAAATGTGAGAAAGCAAAGGTAAAAAATTCATGCAAACATGAAAAAGACAACACATCAAATATACACAAGTCCAGCTATAAGAAACTAAACAAACAAAAAGCTCAAAGAAAAGCAAAAAGCATTGAAACCCATAGACCAATCTTTTGTCAAATATGTAAATATATATTTATAGCAACATACATTCGAAAAAAACGAAAATGCATAAAAACACTTTGAGACCACCACAAAAGGCCTTCTGCCGCAACAAAAGTGACAAAGAAAGGAAGTGAGATCTGCAATAAAACAGAAAGCAAAAAGCATCATAACTTTATACGTACTCCAGGCGAGGACTATTATTTTTCATCATATTTGCAATCTGCTGAATTTGCTCAGAGAATGGTAAAAGTTAAAATTACCACATTGAAACTAAATATTCAGACAGACAGGCCTGAGCAAACAATGAAGACCCAGATACAACATCGCACACCGCTACCATTATTTTTCCCAGAAAAACAGGATTTGACATTTCACTGAAGGCAATTTGCATGTAATATCAAAACCTGCAGTCTGGAAAAATATGGAAAATATTACAATATGACGTCTGCTGATAATTTAGCGTTAAGTAACATATCCCATTAAAAGTTTCTTTAACCCTTTCACTTCTGCATACAGGAAAAATGGCTCTGCAAACAATCAGAGCCTGATGAGATAGCTCGTTACAAGCCGTCTCATCAGGATCTGCATTGTTTGCCTTTCAGGTTTCAAGTTTTGTCAAATTTTCTTGTCCAACAACCCTTTTGACATATTTGAATGACTTTCACCTGTGTCTGCTCATTATGTTATTGGAAGTCAAATCAGCTGTCAGGAGACTGCAGTCAGAAAGTTTATGACTATGATAAATTAGCTCTACTGCTGTGATGTAGCGGTAAACTTCATATTCAGAGAAAGCCAGTCGGAGAACAATTCCTGGACTAACCTGTAGATTTGTTAAGGGGAATAGATATACTTTCAAGGAAGACAACTCTGTCAAAATTGTTTTCACTCCTTTCTGAAAAAAGATCTATTCCTGAAGGAAAGAATTTGCTCCATTATGGTCGAATAGACAATTTTCAGAAGGTGATTGTGTACAGAAACGTAAACAGTGCACAAAAGCTACTCCACTATTAAAAATAGCACACAATATTATTAGCCGAAGCGACTCCCCTTAATGCCTTCGATAAGCCGTTCACGCTTCAAATGTTTTCATCACGCCATGAAGGCAAAAAAAAAAAAAAAAAAAAAAGACAAAATTCTTGTTCATAAACAATCAGACAAAACCTCCCGATTAGGCAGATATACGGCGAACGTCGCCCAGTGACATACTTGTCATTGAAAACACCTCACAATTCCCTTCTTGCCATTCCCCTAAAACTGACGTTAACCCATTTATGTCTAGTGTCCCAAAAAATGAATATTGGCACACAGTGTAGACCCAGACTCGTTACAAGCCGTCTCATCGGTCGCCATTCTGTTCTTGATTTACAAATGTACCCTTTTGGCAGCAATGGAAGTGTCCAAATGCAGAGATGGTAGAGTCGATTTCAGATACTCTGGATTGAAAGGTTTACTGTGCCTAATAACCAAACTCGCGCATTTCCCATATTATATGGTAAAAATAACCTGACTTGCATAGCTTCAGATAAATGTATGACATCTCTGAACTAAATAATTCACAGGTGCAAAATCGACAAATGGTCTAAGGGAAATAACTGCATTGTGGTTAATCTTCGAAACAGATAACAGGTAGTGGATAATCCTCATTTGGGTGTAGTATACGAGTTTCGGAAGGGTAGGCTTCAGAGAAAATAAGTCTTGATAGTCCATATGAATCGTCTGTCAAGCACACAACTAACATGAAATGTTAAGTGTTATTTTCTCCGAAAATTAATAATAATTACATGAAATATCGTCTGCTAAAACTTTGCTTAGCGCTCTAAGGGTTAAAACCGGTCAACCGTTACAGCACGGGTTTGTCGCATATTAGTCGCCTGTACAATGAATAACTCGTGCTAGCACGACCTATATTATGTATCACATTCTATCTGTTATCACAGGCCTTACATTACGTGTCATTTTTAAATAAAAGAAAAAGACCCGCACAAGCACTAGTTTTACATTAAAGAGTCATCGGACAGATTTCAACCTGAAAATATTATAGTAAGGTCCATAATTTATTTTTTATTTATTTTATTTTATTTTATTATTTTTTTTTTTTTACATCTTTTTTTACGGAATGGCCGCTGACAGACATCTACCAATAGCCAATTCACCTTAAATTTGCTGCTGATAGAAGTCTGTCACCAGCCTTTTTTTCGTGACTGCCAGTGTGACGACAATGAGATAGTACAGTGCATTTGTCATTTAAGATGCATTGTCAGAGGCCTTGCTGAATAAATCAAATCATATCCTTCATTGCCATTCAGATGCATTGGCTGTTGAAGTTAACACTAAGTAACTGATAGCAACAAGTATTTACTACAGTATTACTACACATTAACATCCCAATAGCATACCATTCTGACAGTACATTCTTTCACCTCTCTAAACCAAGCATATGTTGGCTGAACAGTTCCAAAACTGTTCATATTTCTGCTGCAAACCTAGATACTGAGTGCTAGTTAGAACAGCCTCATCGAGGAATAGTACCCACATTTTATGCTTTTGAGCAGTGTAAGGATGTGCGCGTTTTCAAAACTCAACTTTTCTCTTTATAAAGTGGACTTTACAAGGTAACTTTTTGTTGGATTCGTAATAGTGGTGACACAATGTTTGGCGAGATCACTGCATCTACATGCAGAACATTTCCGGCTTCAAGCTTTCAGTTAATTGTAAAAATCCAAAGACTCATTTGCTTTAGTAAATATATACAAGTCCTTTACTCCGTCAGATAAAAAATCGCAAATTTTACAAAGCCTAGAGTTCTTGTCTGTGCTTGAATTTGCGTTTAAAAACTTTTCTTAAGAGTTAATACGTGGCATGTAGATTCGCAAAACTGAATATTTCTGAAATTATATTGATGAAATATTATTTTTGTCATGTCAGTCAATAAAAATGTTTAGAACAGTATACGTTTATTTCCATTGCGTTATTACAATACAAAACTGTATAATGATTTGTTTGTTTGCTTGTTTGTTTTGCTTGTAACGGCCTGACAACTGCCCTCTTGTCTCAGCGTAGAAAAGAAAGATTGCTGTCGACTCGGCAGTATCGAACCAACTTGGTCTCCTTATCATCAGTCAGACGCACATCCGACTGAGCTACCAAGGCTGGCCTATCGAATAAACATGTATTAATATGCATGTACAATAACATGCGAGCTAGGCTATTTAAATACTTGGTCACAGAATTCAGGGAATCTCATTCAATCTTTTACTCGCTTTCCACATCTACAATTGGTAATCATACAACATATTTTTTTCTCGAAGGTCTGATCTTATCATTATTACTCAAAGTAATATTAAAACATATTGTCTCAAAATCATATCATACAGAAGTCTGTCACCAGCTAATGTAACGTGAATTGGCTGATGACAGATTCTGTCAGCAGCAAATTTAATGTGACTTGGCTGGTGACAGACGTCTGTCACCAGCAAATTTCATGTGAACTGTCTATTAGACGTCTGTCACCAGCAAATTTCACGTGAATTGGCTATTGACAGACGTCTGTCACCAGCAAATTTCACTTGAATTGGCTATTGACAAACGTCTGTCACCAGCACAATAATGGTTAATTGGCTGCAGACCTCTGTCACTAGCAAATTTTCACGTGAATAAGCTATTGACAGACGTCTGTCACCAGCACATTTCGTGTGAATTGGCTATTGACAGACGTCTGTCACCAGCAAATGACAGACTTCTGTCACCAGCAAAATTATCGTTAATTGGCTGCAGACGTCTGTCACCAGCCAATTTCATGTGAATTGGCTATTGACAGACGTCTGTCACCAGCAAATTTCACGTGAATTGGATATTAAAAGACGTCTGTCACCAGCAAATTTCACGTGAATTGGCTATTAAAAGACGTCTATCACCAGCCAATTGCACGTGAATTGGCTATTAAAAGACGTCTGTCACCAGCAAATTCCACGTGAATTGGCTGTTAGAAGACGTCTGTCACCAGCAGATTTAATGTGATTTGGCTATTAACCGGCATCTCTCACCATCAATCTTCACGCGAATTGGCTATTGAAAGACGTCTGTCACCAGCAAATAATTTTCACGTGAATTGGCTAGTGACAGACGTCTGTCACGATTAAATTTCACGTGAATTGGTTATTGACAGGTATCTGTCACCAGACAACTTCACGTGAATTAGCTTTTGACAGATTTCTGTTAGCAGCAAAGATTATGTAAATTGGCTATAGGCAGACGTCTGCCAGCAGCAAATTTAATGTGAATAGGCTATTGGCAGACGCATGTCAGCTGCAAATTGGTTATTGACAGACGTCTGTCACAGCACATTTAATGTGAATTGGCTATTAACAGACGTCTATCACCAACAAAGTTAATGTGCATTGGCTATTGACAGACGTCTGATACCAATGAATTTAATTCGAATTTGCTAATGACAGACAACTGTCACTAGCAAATTTAATGTGAATTGGCTATTGACAAATGTCAGTCACCAGCAGATTTACTGTGAATTGGCTATTGATAGAGTCTGTCACCAGCAAATTTTATTTGAATTGGCTATTGGCAAACGTCTATCACCAGCAAGTTTAAAATGAATTGGCTATTGACAGACGTCTGTCGCCAGCTCCATCTTTTTTTTTTTTTTTTTTTTTTTGGTTTAATGTCTCTTTCAAAAATCTTTTAATCATATCTAAACGGTTACTGGATGCGACAGCGGTTTCAGTGCTTTCTTTTAGAGTGCTGCCTGGCAGAAATATCACGTCACAGACACATGACATGATATTTCACTGAATCACATTCCAGTGACATCGGGCCGACCGGCTCCGACTCCTAGCTCTACTTTCACAACGCTGGCACCAAGCGAAAGAACAGCTAGTACCATTTTTAACGTATTTGGTATGACTCGACGGTAGATCGAACCCCACCCTTACACCCACTCCCTTCCCCAGATTCTAAGCAGAGACTCTAGGAACTGAGTCACGGCACCGCTAGGTTCGAAGTTCATCGGTCTGCCAATTTCGAACGTTTTTTATACCCCGCCACGCGGTAGTCTGTCTGTTAGTCTGTGGCACGTCCGTTTATCTATCGTACGTCCGTCCGTATTTCGTTTCCAGATGATAACTTGAGTAAATATTGATAGATTTTCATCAGACCTGATGTGTGCATTGATATGGTAGAGGTCTGATTTTTGAACTGGAAAATGTTGCCAATTTTATAGGATTTGATAGGGCAGATGCCCACCACACGATAGTACTGAGGAATGATTACGTTTTCATATCAGCCAGCGCATGACAAAAGTAACAAAACGACTGGCCGCTCTCTAGGACCAAAGTCATATGGTCATTTTGGGCCCCCATCACCACTGCTAAAGGACCATCAACTAGATTAAGGAATTCTCTAATGTAAATTTATCAACGCTATTTAATTTTGATGTTCATCATTATCAACAATCGTTCTATTTCGGAGTTAGCGTTGGCATCAACACTAGTTTTAACATATTCGGTACATGAGAAATGCAACAGAATAGAAAAGTATAAAAAGAAGCTATCGAAGGCGGACAGTTTGCTATTGCTTGCAAAACAAACGTGCAATCTTGTCACGGCAACAATAGACTGAAATATACTGGAGACGATCATGTTTGTGTAATGTTTGTCAGAAAACTGGTCATCGGCCTTTCTAATTTTTTTGGAACGACTTGTGAACTCTAGCAGTATGGTTTCCTTATTACGTCTGAGATTGATATAGGTATATGAAAGTGACATGATTTCTGGAACGACTGTCGAACTCTAGCAGTACGATTTCTTTAGTACGTCCGGGGACTGATATAGATGTATGAATGTGACATGTTTTCATGAACGACTGCTGAACTCTAGCAGTATGGTTTATTTACTACGTCTGGGGATTGATAAAGGTATATGAAAGTGACATGTTTTCTGGAACGACTGGTGAACTCTAGCAGTATGATTTCTTTAGTACGTCTGGGGACTGATATAGTTATATGAAAGGTGACATGTTTTCATGAGCGACTGCTGAACTCTAGCAGTATGATTTCTTTACTACGTCTGGGGATTGATAAAGGTATATGAAAGTGACGTGTTTTCTGGAACGCCTGTTGAACTCTTCTCAGGGCGGGGCCCCGTAGCCTAGTGGATAAGAGAGTTGACTCTTAATCTATTAGGTTTTTCACCACTCGGATTCGAGCCTCGCTCGGGTCACATGTGGGAAAGCCAAGTTCTGCTTACGGATGGTCAGGTGTTTTTTCCCCGGGTTCTCCGTTTTTCACCAACCTTTGATGAACGATCGGCTCGATATAAGTAAAATATTCTTGAAAGGGCCGTGACATCCTCCCCGCCACCCCAACCCCTCCCCCCCCCCCCCACCCCACCAGAAAAAAAATCTTCTCAGTGTGTTTTATCGTTTAGCATGTTGGGATATAGTATATGACATTTTGAAATAGTGTTCCTTATCTTACCTAGAAAACAGATTTTGATATGCCAAGCAAATTGGCTATTAAGGAGCCAATTAGGTCTAATTAGTTGCCATCGTATAAAGTTTAATTGATATCGGTATCAAGGTATATAAAAGCACTTTATTCTTATATTCAGTGATGTGGTCTGACGCTCTGCATCTGTATCAAGGAATATGATACACACATCATTATTATATCAAATGATGTGGTCTGACGCTCGGTGTATGTATCAAGGTATTTATTACACACATTTTCACTATAATATAGTCAATGATGATGCCTGACGCTCTGTGTCTGTGCCAAGGTATATAATGCAGGTCATATTAGTATATTCAGTGATGTGGTCTGTTACAGATTTAACGTTAAATCAGACATTACTTGAGAACATTATATTAGTGTATTTGTTTTGCAGTTTATTAGTGTATTTGTTTTGTGAAAAAAAAAGTAAGAGAAAAGTCCATGAAGTGCCTCAATCACAAACCGCAGCCCTTCCCAGACACCAAGAGGAAGAGGAAACCGACAAATCCAAACAAGCACAAATCGAACAAACGTACGAAAAGAACTAAGATTAGCTCTCTCTTCCCCAAGCGAGGTAATCGCAATACTAAAAGGACTGAAAAACACAAGAACAAAATGACACATGGTAAGACATACAACAAATCGCCTCGTAGAATAAACCACAAAGCAACAAAGAGTAAGATTAACACGGGGACCACCGCCTTAGAACGGTCAGTAGAGTAAACCACCGGGGGATTTAAAGCACTTTTACAGCTAACCAACTTCACCCTGGGTCCCGATGCTACTCTTAATACAGAAATACATAAAAATTCGGTTCGCATAAAGGCTCCCAACTCAGTCAATGCATCAAAGCGAAACTGCTCTATTCAATGTACTGATACCAGTCTATATCAAGGTATATAATACACACATTATGTTCAGTTATGTGACCTGACGCACTGTATCTGTATCAAGGTATATGATACACGTATTATATTTAATGACGTGTTCAGACACTCTGTGTTTGTATCAAGATATATAATACACAAATTCTTATTATTATATTAAATGATGTAGTCTGAAGCTCTGTGTCTAAACAAGGTATGTAATACACACATTAATATAATATTCAATGATCCGGCCTGACGCTCTGTGTTTGTATCAAAATATATAATACACACATTATAATTATATTCAGTAATGTGGTCTGCGCTCTGTATCTGTATCACGGTATATAATACGCACATTATTATTACAATCAATTATGCGGTCTGACGCTCTGTGTTCGTATCAAGGTATATAATACACATATTAATATTTTAATCAATGAAGTAGTCTGACGCTCTGTATCTAGTTAATGGTATATAATACACAGATTTTCAATATATTCATAATGTGGTCTGACGCTCTGTATCTGTATCAAGGTGTATAATACACAAATTATTATTATTATATTAAATGATGTATGTCTGAGGCTCTGTGTCTGATAAAGGTATATAATACACACTGTAATATTATATTCAACGATGTGGTCTGACGCTCTGGGTCTTTATCACGGTATATAATACACACATTAATTTTATATTCAGTGCCGCTCAGTATCTGTATATGACGGTATTTAATACGCACATTATTGTTACGATCAATTATGTGGTCTGACGCTCTGTGTTTGTATTAAGGTATAAAATACTCGCATTATTATTTTATTCAATGAAGTAGTCTGACGCTCTGTATTTGGTTTAAAGTATATAATACACACATATTCATTATATTCAATAATATGGTCTGACGCTCTGTGTATGTATCAAGGTATACAATACACGCATTATCATTATATTCAGTAATAAGGTCTGACGCTCTGTATCTGTATCTAGGTATATAATGCACACATTATTATTATAATCAATGATGGTGTCTGACGCTCTGTATCTGTATTTAGATATATGATACATATATCATTTTTATATTCAACGATGTTGGCTGACGCTCTTTATCTGTATTAAGGTATATAATACACACATTATCATTATATTCAGTGATGAGGTCTGACCCCTTGTGCCTGTATTAAGGTATATAATACACACATTATCATTATATTCAGTGATGGGGTCTGACGCCTTGTGCCTGTATTAATGTATATAATACACATATTATCATTATATTCAGTGATGAGGTCTGACGCCTTGTGCCTGTATTAATGTATATAATACACACATTATCATTATATTCAGTGATGAGGTCTGACGCCTTGTGCCTGTATTAATGTATATAATACACACATAATCGTCATATTCAGTTATGAGATCTGACGCCCTGTATCAAGGTTTAAAAAACAATATTATTATCGTATTCAATGACTGGGTCTGACGCTCTGTGTCTGTATCAAGGTGTATAATACACACACATTATTATTATATTCAGTGATGTTATCCTGACGCTCTATGTCTGTATCAAGGTATATAATACACACATTATTAAAATATTCAGCGATGTGGTCTGACGCTCTGTATCTGTATCATGGTAAATACTGTAGCGTGAAACCGGTCTTCTACGAAGTCAAGCACAGCGATCACCTATCCAGGTACTAACCGCGCTCGACGTTGCTTAACTTCGTTAGAAAGCCAACCACTCTACCTGTGTCGCCATATATATACCTAATCCGTTACATTTTTCTCCCCATCTTTCTTGACTTCGTCCCAAAGTTACACATGCCTCACTAGGCAAATTCGAGGGCAGAGCTTATGCAACACACAAAGGACACTGTCTTCCATCCCACCGCTGCCATTAATGTAGCGTAAAACCGGTCTTCTACGAAGTCAAGCACCGCGGTCACCCATCCAGGTACTAACCGCGATGTACGTTGCTTAACTTCGTAAAAAAATCACTCTACCAGTGTCGCCATAAAAGGTAGAGTGATCTATATACCTTATCCGTTACATTTCTCCCCCTCTTCATTTGACTTCGTGCCGGTCACACACGCCTCACTAGGCAAATCTGAGGGCGGAGCCTATGCAACACATTAAGGACACTACCATTCCACCCAATGTAGCGTGAAACCGGGTCTTCTACGAAGCACCGCGGTCACCCATCCAGGTACTAACAGAGATCAACGTTACTTAACTTCGTTAAAAAGCCAACCACTCTACTTGTGACGCCATAAAACCTGGATTCCACAGGGGGTTGTAGAAGTAGTATATATACATATATATACCTAATCCGTTACAATACTAACAATATTATATATTCAGTGATGTTGTCTGACGCTCTGTATTTGTCTTAAGGTATATGATACTCACATAACTATATTCAATGATGTGGTTTGACTCTCTGTGTCTGGATAGAGGTATATAATACACACATTATTATTATTATCTGTGATGTGGTCTGACGCTCGCGCTGTGTCTGGTATATAATACACACATTATTATTATGTTCAATGATGTGGTCTGACGCCCTGTATCTGTATCATAGATGTTTCAAGATATCCTGAGCAGACTCGACGCAAGCGTCTTGTATGATCGTGTGACTTTAGAGCATCCATTTGACGTGATACAGATTACGTCATAACATAGATAGATAGATAAGTTTATTTCAAAATTCAAGAAGGCTACAAAGCCCATGAGGATACAATATACGAGGGATGTTCGAAATGAATTGCTTATTGTCCTCTCGCTCGATATCCACGTGGGGCACGATAAAAACCAATACATACCTGTATAGGGCTATTCAATATCTACACAATGGTGTATAAATGTACATGTTAGACTAAGTGTAAGACATAAAATTTGCCATTTGAATACACGCAGTCATTGACCACTGCAGTAAAAATGGTTGGTAGAAGCGTCGACAAAAAAGATGAAATACGGGCTTACATCAAAGCTCGCTGAAAACTTGGTTATTCTTTGAAGAAGCTGATGATTGAAATTTCTACTGCTTTTGGACCTTCTTGTGTGTCTTATGACAGTTCGGCGGTGGAAAAAGAAATTTGAGTCTGGTGTAGAGTCCATCAAAAATGCACCGAAATCAGGTAGGCCAAAATCTGCATCTCGTAAAGAAATCGTTTCCAAAATAAAGGAAATCATTGAAGGAGATGCCAGATTTACAGTTCGTGATATTGCACGAAAGGTAGGCATATCACTATCAACGGTTCACCTTATTTTGAAGAAGCATTTGAAAGTCAGAAAGATTTCTGCTAGATGGGTGCCACATCTTTTGACTGACGAGCAAAAGAGGCAACGGGTTAAAGTGGCCAAAAAGCTGCTTCAAATGTTTCCAAAATATGACAAAAAGCAGTTTGCCAATGTCGTCACAGGTGATGGAACCTGGGTCCATTATTTTAAGCCCGTCAGAAAGGTTAGCAATAAGATCTGGGCCACTAAACACAGCAAACGCCCAATAATTGCCAAACGTTCTTTGAGTACAAAGAAGGTTTTGTATGCAATCTTCTTCTCTGGTGAAGGAGTCGCAATAAAAGTGCCAGTGAAAAAGGGCAAAAGCATCACCGGAAAGTACTACAAAGACGTAGTACTGAAGAAACTGAAAAAGTATTATCAGAAACGACGCCCTGCCACTGGTTTTAAACATGTCCGTCTTCTACATGACAATGCCCCAGCTCATACCTCCGCAATAGTTACGGCGTTTTTGAAGAAAGAAAAAGTAACTGTTTTGCCTCACCCCCCGTATTCCCCAGACCTTGCCCCATGTGATTTCTTTTTGTTTCCGAAATTGAAAGCATTCCTTGCTGGGCGGAAATACCAGTCCCGACAGGCACTTGGATTTGCCATTCATCAGTACCTTATTACTGTGCCCAAATCAGCGTACCGTGACGCCTTCAAGAAGTGGATACATCGGCTGAAACTTTGCATTTCTAGCCACGGGGAGTACTTCGAGGGCATGAAATGAGTACTTTTGGGCTAACTTGAAATTTGAAGTCTCCAGATAGAAATAAGCAATTCATTTCGAACATCCCTCGTATGCATGCATGATGGCAAAGACAGTACAATTTTACATACCATAGTAAATTCTACTACATATTCTTCCAGATACACTACAACTTTTAAGACGTAATAGCACTAAGTGCAGACAAAGTGCATGATTTGTATACACATATACACACATATATACATATACATAAACATACACACGCACATACATATATATGCATATATCCACGCATGTATATGCATACAAATACATATACATAATGCATACCCATATATCTACATATACACATACACACATACATACATATACATATATATACACATATATACATATATATACATATACACATACATACACATACACACATACATACATACACATACATATATATACATATATATACATACACATATATACATATATTTATATATACACACATACATATATATACATACATATATACATATATATACATATATAATGCATATATACACACACATACACATACATATACACATACATATACATAAACATATATATATATATATATATATATATATATAGATATATAGATATATATATATATATATATATATATATATATATACATACACACACATACATACATATATAATCAGTGATATGCCATATATATATATATATATATATATATATATATATATATATATATATATATATATATATACATGCCCATATGTCCAAATCCAATATTTTGCCGAAACGAAATATAAGACAAAGGATTCCCTAGATGTATGAGTAAATATGTACTCTCTTTGTCTGTCTCTATCTCTCTCTGTCTCTGTCTCTCTCTCTCTCTACTATTATTTATTATCAATGCATATCATTTCTGAATTTCGATATACTACTTTTTTTGTACATATGCCATTGAGAACATGCACTGACTAGCATGAGATACGGGCTATCCACAACTGCCTGCTATGTGATGTGTCAGCCCATGTTCTCCAGACTTAGTAATACACATTTGAAATATATATCTACAAATCCCATTAAATTATTAAATAGTTAATTACGTAATGGATTACTATACAACTTGTCTGTTCGTAATTTGAATGCATGAAAAATATAAACACACAATTTACGTAAATAATTATGGTTCGTTGTATAAATTAATTCAATAAACTTGAACATGTTTGTTTTTTTTTTCCAGAAATACAGTGATATATATGTTTTCCTTAATTCTACATAAATTTGACATTCTAATACAAAATGGTATTCATCTTCTAATCTAAGACAAACTGAACATTTCCTATTTTCTAGTGGTATGCTGTTTGGTTTTATCCATCTACCGGCCTCTATTTCTAAACGATGTGATGGCATAGTAATGGTGTATTCATATCAGTTTTTTAGGACAATATTAGATAAAATGTGATATGGCTCTATGCACAAAAGATAAGAGAACAGTCCAGGGTATGTTACAATCACAAGTTGCAGCTCTTCCCTGACACCAAGAGGAAGAGGAAACAGACAAAACCAAACAAGCGCAAATCGAACAAACGTACGAAAAGCACTAAGGTAGGCCGTACAAGGATGAAAATTCCGCCAAAGAAGGTTTCGAATGCAAGACCGTTGGACCAGCAAAGAAGACCCCTCAGAATCGTATACAAGGGCCACGAAGTGAGCAAACGTACCTTCAGACGTGCGCCCAACTTTTACGCAACTCAGCTTGCGCAACCGCGTTGTCTGATTAAAGTCTTCTTTATTCATACGAAGGACCTTTGCATCCTTGGCTAGCCAAAATGTGCTCAGTAAAGACTCTGATCAGACTGCACGAATGAGCAGGCTGATCTGAATCTTCGCTCGGTAGACATATCTGAAGGTACATTTTCTCACGTTGCGGCTCATCTGGTAGGCTTTGAAATCTAAAGATCCATATCAGACGGATCAATGCATCATGAAAACACGCCTATATAATCCCCCCACCCACACACAAACCTCCCCCCTACCCCCCCCCCCTCCCTTTCAACCCAAATTTTATATGGTAAAACTAGAGTTATACATTATTTTTCATATTTTGCTAAAAAAAAAGAACATAGATTGCGGGTACTCATTAGAAATGTCTCCCCGACTCGGTTCTAACGGGTACCCACAAACTATGTTTTGAACAGAAATATGAAAATATTAGATTATTTATCTTATATCTTCCTTGTTTGGTTAGGCAAATATACCCGTAGAATACGTCTTAAGGAGTTCTTTGCCGAGGATGACCTATCTAACAATACACAAAAGGAACAAGACAGTTTCTCTGAACTTCCATTTTTCAACAGAAAACAGTCGTCATTCACGGCTCTTAGTGGTCGCGGCGTTTATGTAGACTTTTTCATAGAGGCTATTTCACAGGAGTTATTGCAGGCTGAATTTAAAATTATAAAGCATAGCAATATTTCTAAAAAAGGTAAGAGAAAAATCCAGGGAGTGCCACAATCACAAATGTGAATGTACGTCGCTTCAAAGTCTGGCACGTGAAAATGTCATTGTCATCAAAAAATCTGATAAATCAGGTACTATTGTTGTTATGAACAAATCTGATTACATCGCCGAAGTTGAGCATCAGTTGCATAATAGTGAATATTATGAAAAATTAGTCTCAGACCCATCTAAAGAGGTAAAGTCAAGAATAAGTGACAGTATTCAGAAACTCAGTGCGGATAGTCCTAACATCTGTGATGCATTTGACACTTTCCGTCTGAAATACGGACTCCATAGTTCTACATTTTACCACAGTCGCATAAAAATTGATGCCAGTTTGCCTCTAGGTTATCCGGGTCGTCCTATTGTTTCAGCATGTAATTCTAGCACAGACAACATTTCTAAGTATATTGACTATGTCTTAAAACCTCTCATGCAGTCCCGTCCACCCTATGTAAAAGCCACGACAAATTTCATTCAAAAGCTTAAATCCTTCAAACTGTCACATGCTAATTCATATTTAGTGACTTTGAATGTGTTGTCTTTATACACTAATATCCCTCATAATGATGATCTGAATGCTTGCAGGCGTTTGCTTACTAGTGATACTTGTACCAGAAATCAGTTGCCTGTTGACTGTATTCTTAGTTTAATCCGACTCGTTCTTGAAAATAATCACTTTCAGTTCAATAATGACAATTACCTCCAGAAAATGGGTACTGCTATGGGTATTCCTATGGCTCCCGCGTATGCGTCGTTATTTATGGGTAAACTTGAACAGGACTTTCTCAAAAGTAGATCTCTTGCACCAAGTATATGGTTGAGATTTTCGGATGACATTTTTATGGTATGGGATCATTCCATAGAAAGCTTATATAGTTTCATAGATGCTCTCAATTCTTTTCATCCATCAATCAAATTTACATATAACATTTCCACAAAGACTTTAAACTTTCTTGATGTTACTGTTTCCAAGTCCAAAAACCTGGAATTTGTTACTAATGTATATGTGAAGTCCACAAATGTTCACCAATATGTTGAATACTCATCTTGTCACCCTAAATCATGCAAAAAATGGCATTCCTTATAGTCAAGCTAAAAGATATAGAAGAATTATTTCTAATGACAAAAAATTCGAAGAAAGTATTCTACAAGTGCGCGATTTTTTTCTTGAGAGAAATTATCTTGCATCTATTGTCGATGAGGCTCTGGGTAATGTTTCTTCATTAACCGCAGGATGAGGCGTTGCAAACATCTATCAAAACGTGGAAAAAATGTTATCCCCTTTGTTATTGAATACAACCCGTTTTTGCCTAACATAGGTCTAGTTATAAACAAATACTGAGACTTGTTACAGCTGTCGCAAAGTCCTAGCGTTAATTCTGTACACGCTTATAAACCTATTTTGGCGTTTAAACAACATAAGAATTTACGTGATTACCTTGTACGCTCGTTATTCGTTGATAAAACTCATCATTTTTCTCAAACATGACCGACGTAGATGCTCTCATTGTAAAAATATTATTAAAACATATGTTTTTACCAGTAGTAGCACTCAGGCGTCTTTCAAAATGCGGTTTTCAACAAGTTGCACGTCTTAGAATGTCATTTATCTGATAGAATGTAATTGTTGTAACATGCAATGCGTTGGTCAAACATATCAACAAGTTTCAAGACGTATGAATAGTCATAGATTTGATATTAACACTTACGATGGTCAAGGCTATGCTACTAATGTCGCGTTACATTTCAACTCGGATTCTCATTCACTTGACGATTTTAGATTTGTTCCTATCGATGTTGTCAATAATGAGACGGATCGTCTTTGTAAGGAAACTTACTGGATTCATAAACTTGACACTTTGTATCCAAAAGGCATGAATTCAAAGCTACTTTATACTGTTAAGTAGACTAGCGTACAATTTGTTTGTTCCTATTAACACTTTTTTTTTAATATGCGCTATAGGAATTTGCATCAACATTGATCCAGTATTTTGCCCTGCTAGTCAGCGTTTGTGTCTAGGTACGGCTGGCCCCGTGGATGCTGTTCCGTGTCTATGCTTTTTCAGTCTGCGCGGCACGCAGCCTAGTTGGGTCTATACAATGCGACATATTGGTATCTTGGTTTCCTTGCCGACAGCTTAATAATTGGTCAGCCTGCGAGTATGCGCAGCCTTTTTTTTTATTTTGCTGAACGGTTTTACTTCCTCTTGGAGGTCTGCTGTGCCTGGGCCTGTGGTATTTTATCCGTTACGTGGCTGTTCGTTAATTTTGCATGCGCGCCCGGCTAAGGCTCGGATCAGCTTGCGCATCCGCGCGGTCTGATCTGGATCTTCGCTGTGCGCTCTACGGAAGGCTGGAATCATATATATCCTTTTTGCGGCCAGTGGGGACTTTTATCTGGCTGCGCGGATGTGTAGGCTGATCTTGGTCTTCGCTTGTCGCCTACTTGTGAACTGTGGTAATTGCTGTGACCCGGATAACTTGCTTTATTGTACATTGCCCCTATTTTTGTGTGACGTAGCTTGCGTGGCGCACCGTTATTTCGATCTCGCTTATCTCGAATAACCGCTTATCTCGAAGTGGAAATCTGGTCCTTGCCTAAACATGAAAATGTTACAACAGGTAAAAGAGGAGAAATTGCTCCTATTTTTCAATATATCTCTAACATTAAGAGTCCAATTACACATATATTTGTTAAATGTGGTTGTTTGAATTATTTTTTCCTCAATTCTGAAAATCTGATGTCGATGTACGGATATCTCGAAGTATTTCAGAGAGTCCCTTGGAATTCGAGATAAGGAGAGTCGACTGTATTTGAATTGGCTTGTTTTCGTAATGGATCCTACGCTGTTTAAATATACCAGTAGTGTGCAACCTCCTACAACAGCCACCTGTGGGAATGAATGGCTGTTGCAATGTGGAGGTGTCAGGTGTAGAGAGGTTAAATGTTTTGTGAAACTGCACTTTAGGGTAGCATAAAACTGGCTGTTATAGAGAGGCAGCTGTAGGTGAACAGGTGATAGTAGATTCTAAGGGGTTAATATTTACAACAAATGTTTCGTCGCAGTGTGAGAAAAATGTACAGCTGTACCGGAGTTGAACCCGGGACCCTCGGATAAACGGTCCGATGCTAACCGACTGAACTATCCGGCCGCCACTGTCATACTTCCCCTGCTTAAATGAACTTCGTACCGAACTCTAAGTCCTCTCAAGGCTGTCTGAGAGACTTAGTTTCATACTCTTTCGTGCTACTATACACGATCCTGGGACCACATTACCGACAAAATGTCTCATAGTGAGAAAACTGTACAGCCGTAACGGGGCTCGAACCCTCGGATTACCGTTTTAATGCTCTATAGACCGACCGCTACTGTACCATTGTCTCCTGCTTAAGTAAGATTTGTGCCGAATCTCTGTACTCTCCAGGCCGGCTGAGAGACTTATTTTCATACTCTTTCGTGCTACTATACACGATCCTGGGACCACATTGGCCACAAAAGTGGAGTGGCCAATATGAGAAAATTGTACAGCCGTAACGGGGCTCGAACCCTCGGATTACCGTTCCAATGCTCTACAGACCGAGCTATCCGGCCACTACTGTCAAAATTTTGCAAAAGAAAAACATTGCCATCTGGTATCAAATTGGATCTTTTTTTTCCTAAGGGAAGTAACCCTGGAGCCACTGAGATCTAGTGTTTTGTTTTACTTCCCTTAGCACGTTCTTGTTACAAGAACAGAGTTACTGAAAAAAGTACCAAGGAGAAATCTAAAATCCCCTTCCTAGTCTCGCTTCCAGATTAAGGGATCTAGCCCCTAGATGGATTATTTTTCTTTATCTGGTTAGCGACACTTCATTGATATGAGAGAAGTGGTATTCAATGAGAACCAGTTGTCAAAAAAGAATAAGTTTATTGGCTTAATACTCAAAATAGAAAAAAAATGCACATGCCCTGACTAGCTTGTCCGTGTGAAAAAGAAGGGCTATTTCATGCACATCGCAAGAAAAGAAAAAATAAAAAAAATAAATTAATAAAGTTTGTTTTAACAATTAAGCACACTTAGGTTGGACAATTCAGACCTATTCGTAAGAAATGGTTACTGTGTTATATGTGAATAGGGAAGGTCTTGATCTTCCCTTGATAAGATTGCGCATCCAGGCTATCTGATCAGGATCTTCTTTGTTCATTTTTGTATTATACAGTTTCAACCTATCTGGAAGCGGACAGTGAAAGCATGATTGGACTCCGTGGGTTGATCTCGGTCTCTATTGTCAACATATGCAATATCTATAATAGACAAATTAACAATACATTAGAGCCACAACGTCAGTAATACATGCGGACATGTGCGCTCTCCGCCAAGATTCAGATAAGCCTGAGAATTCGCGCAGTCTAATCAGAATCTTCAGATGGCACATTTTGGACAGCCGAGGATGTAAAGTTTCTTCACGCGGATAACGAAGACTTAGAACAGGCTGCGCGGGTCTGCAGTCTGATTTGAGTCTTTGTTTGGCGCAAATGTCAGAGGGTACATTTTCTCACCTTGTGGCTAAATTATTATGAATATGTACCTGTGTGAGGTCACTCCATGTCATACACATTAGAGGTGTTTATTGTGTACTATGTATTATACCTATGAACCTGTGTGAGGTCACCCCAAGTCATACACATTAGAGGTATTTATTGTGTACTATGTATTATGAATATTAACCTATGTGAGGTCACCCCATGTCATACACATTAGAGATGTTTATTTTGTACCATGTATTTTGCCTATGAGCCTGTGTGAGGTCACCCCAAGTCATACACATTAGAGGTATTTATTGTGTACCATGTAATATGAATATTAATCTGTGTGAGGTCACCCTAGTCATACACCATAGGCGTAGCGCTCATTACGCACATACGCATATGCGTAACATACGTAAGAAACATTTTTACAATAAAAGTGATATTAAAATAGTTTTTTGGCTTTTACATAAGGGGCTACTCTTAAAGGAAAGTATTTGCTCCCTCCCTCTTCCTTTAAGAGTAGCCCCTAATTCGGAAGAGCTTACAGGCATACTTTTTCAAGAGTTTGCGTGGATTTGCGTAGGAATAATTCCGTTCTGGCTACACCACTGTACACATTAGAGGTATTTATTGTATACCATGTAACTTCCTTATCTGCCTGTGCTTTAGTGTCAATAGGCCTTATGGGTTTCCCAGCTTTGTATCAAAAAGGGGTCTTTAAGACTTCTACTGTGAGGGCTCAGATTAGAATCAACAGGGTATTTTCTGTTCGTCTTTTCTGAAACATACCTGCCATGGTAACTGCTATTATTGGTAGCGACAAAGGTCTCCGATCATTCCCAATGGTAGTTATGTATTTGTTTGTTTTGAGATGTATTTCCTTTTCCTTGTTCACCACATCGTCCCTAACCCCTATCCCACGCAAAGGCAGACTATTAGACACAGGGCTCATCCCGAATGTAATATAATAGTCGGTTTCTTTTTCTTTGTTTATTGTTGTCGTTTTTTTTTTTTTTTCGTTTTTTTTTTTGTGTTTTTTTTTTAATAAAATGTTAACATTAAACCGTCCAAATTAGCTTTCAAGAAAACTAGTAATTGTATTCTGAATGCGTATTTATCAGACAATGCTGTTTTAGTAAAGCCCATACCTGTTAATGGGTGCGTATTCGTTTATCAGGACGGCATTCTTGGCTTTCCCACTTGACGAGTAATATAAATGTTCAAGTGATTTTAAATGGCGACACAGGGACGCAGATAAAGATGTTTACTAAAGATAAAGTAGGATTATAATTCAGATATATTAAGGAGGGTACATAATTTCCTGAATACTTGAAGTAATACCATGGGAAAACTTCCCTGCATTAGGCAGTGTCAACAGTGACGGACCTTAGAACATAGGGCAAACAAGCAGGCACAAATTATATCCTTGTTTTTGTGATCAGAGTCTGTGCATTTCTGACGTTGGTAATTCATACATCACACGGTGTAGACACTGACTGGCACTGACACTGATTGTTCTCTAAGAATTAGCAGATCGATTTGTAACTGATTCAGTTGGTATTTGACGCACTAAAGAAGAAAAAATATTACAAAATAAATGTATGTAGAATTATATCCATAGACAAATAATGTCCTGATCAAACAGCACACATGTTTAGACTGATCTGAACATTCACAAATGGAACAAGGTCAACTTTATTGTGTTGCGCAACATTTGCCTGTGTTAGGTGCGGCCCTGTTATTTGTTGTAGTACATGTAATCTTGCCAAGGTTCTCTCTTAACAGTGTTTGCGATACTTGACACTCGGACGGGACACTCGGGCGGGACATTGTCATATTTGCCCTAAATATTCGGACACCTTAACACATTACCACATTTAACCTTAAATTTGAACAAGTCTATTAAACTGTCTAACAACCATCGGTTAAGTGGCAACCAATAACAGTGTGGACCCTAATCCAACTACGCGTTCTCGTTCTGCAGCGTCTGAATTTGGTCAACACTGTTTCCTCAAGGCTATCTACCCGAATACTTTGGTCAATAAGGTATACACTTTGTCGAAGGTCATGTAATCAGCTGAACAACGAATATGTTAAATTGGTAAACACCGCTCCGCACTTGTAAATATAGCAGACAGTGAGCACAGCTCACTTACACCCCCTACCCCGCCCCGGCCACAGCAATCAGAGATATGGTGAACCAATTCTGTAGCAGCAAATTTTCTCTTAGTATTGCATGAGAGCGATAGGCAAACGAAATAAATCTCAGCATCTTGGTTTTCTCTTACACAACATTGTGAGAATGTATACAAAATTTGAAGACTGACTCTACTAATAATTGAGAAATTTGTGATGGAGTTTTATGAGAAAAAAACAAACGGCCAAATAAAGGGAATGATAAGCAGGAGGATGCTGTTTCTGTCTTACGCAATAAATTAAGTCAAACACAATGATAGTACAAACTTTCAAAATCCTAACTGCAGTAGTTCCTGAGAAATCTTTGACACAAATTTCCCTATGTCTTACATTTGAGTGACAGGTGGAAAAAGGAATAAACAAAAGAGGAAAGCAAAATAAATCCCAGTATCTTGTTTTTCTTTTACATGATTGACTTCAATCTTCTGTAGATTAAAACAAAATTTGAAGACTCTGGCTCTCATAGGACCCAATAATTCTGTGACAAAAAGTTTTCTTGAAGCGAAGAAAAATGGACAAATATAGGGAATGACAAGAATGAGGATGCTGATTCTTCTCATACACAATAGAAATAATCAACCAAAAGTTTTTTACCAATTTAAAATTCCTAGGTGCTATAGTTCATGTGAAATCTTTGACACAAATTTCCTTATGCATTATATTGGAGTAAGAGATGAAAAAATGGGAAAAAAAAGGCAAAATGAATTTCGCATATTGATTTTCTTTTACACGATAAACTTCAACCCTCTCTAGGTATTTACAAAAAAGAAAGAGTCTGGCTGTCATAGGAGCTGAGAAATCTGTGACAAAAATTTTTATTGGGAGAAAAAAAAAAAGAAAACTGGACAAATAAAGGAATGATAAGCATGAGCATGCCGATTCTCTCTTACACAATACAACTAGCCATACCCAATGTTTGTACTAAATTTCAAAATCCTAATTGCAGTAGCTGCTGAAATATTCTTGACAAAATATTTTATTGGAGAAGACGAAAAATGGACAAATAAAGGAAACGGTGAGCAAGGGCATGATGATCTTCTCTTGCACAATACAACAAGTCATACCCAATGTCTGTACTAAACTTCAAAATCCTAGATTTAGTAGTTCCTGAGAAATCTTTGACGAAAAAAAGTTCACACACAGACACACACACAAACATTATTACGGAAAAACAAAAACTATATACCCCCTATATTTCCTTTGTTTGTTTGTTTGTGTAGAGGTTTTACCGCCCAGTCAACCCCATGGGGTCGTGTCGAGCGCGGTCAGTTTACCTAACCACATTTTTACTGGGAAGGCTTAGCCCTCTAAGCAGTTAACCAGTATTGTGCACATTCTTTAGCCAGAAGCTGACAACGGCTGCCTATACTTCGTATGCCGGGGGTATTATTATACAGACTGGTCCGATTTCCCGGTGCGATGCTGGGTCTCCTGCTTTCATAATTAAGTGTATTTAGCCCTGACATTTCCTTGCGGTACTTGTTCTAAAATTAGGTTAGGAAGACTGGTGAATGATACATGCCTAGATTAGCAAGTGCAATCTGATGTGTTTCTCGGTTTATTCTGTACTATCAAACGAGTCAACAAGCGGACAAGAGCCTAAAACATACCGTATATACAAAACATGGGATACTTATCTCCTTACCATACTTGTCCTAAAATTTTACCGAGTCCATGTTTTGTCTGTTTATGTGTCTAAAATACTGCTGGATCTGTAGCAAACAGTGTAGACCATGATCAGAAGCTGCGTTCTGCGACTCCTGATTTGAGTTTATACTTTTTTTTCTTAAGTTAGGGTGTCCGAGTACTCGGGGTAAATACAATATAGGTGTTTCTGTGGGCAAGGCTCATTATTGTCTCAATGAGTTTGTTGCAATTAATAGATTTCTGGGAACAGAATTTTCGTGACAACTGACACATTATTTATATGCGTATTTATTACAAACAGTATATGATACGCTTAAGTATTGAGACATACAGACCTTTGCAAATAGTGTAGACCCAGATCAGAAGCCGAATTACCCAGGTCAGACGCCGCGTGTCTACTCTGTTTGCCAGCAGTTTGTTCCTTAGTCACCCTGATATTTTTTATGAAATAATTTCCTTAATTTATGAAAGTCTTTCTTTTGTGACAAATTGTGGTACAGTGTGCATCAGATAAGACAACATGCCCCTTATTTAGAAGTATAGTATTTATCCTAAGTATTGGGAATTTTGTCCATTACTACCTACTACTAATGTATCCAGACTTGGGGTAATTAAAATGTAATTGTAATTAATTACAATTTAGTTACAATGTTCAAAATAATTGAGAGTAATTGCAATTGGACACTGTTTTAAATTACACTTATCTTATTGTAATTTAATTAATTACAGTGAAAAAAGGAGAGTAATTGGAAATTTCATTTCAATTACTTTTAATTACGTTTGCATCAGATTTGAATTTCGGCTCTGAAAACTCTTGTTGTTCTTTAAGCCTTAGCTTTGGATGCCTGTGATCAATGTTATGCACAAGTCACTGTTTGTTTTTACCTAGTAGTCTTTAATTTTGAGAGTCCCAAACATAAAATAATCACAGAAATGCCAGCATATCTATATTGAAATGTCTAACTGCAAAGTTTGGAACAATGCTGGAGATTTATATGAACATCCAGGTAAACAGACACTATTGTATCTGAACCTAAATATTGGGACATCCAAGTCATAACCAATAAGCTCAGCAAACAGTGTAAGCCTTGATCAGGACCTGCACTGTTTGTCATTTAAAAAGAAGTCTTCTCTACTGAAAATGCCGAATTAACAATTTATATGAACAAAACAAAATCAATGAAAAGTGTCCCAGTAGTTAGGGTTAACATGGTAATCATTCTTAACCAAAAAAAGTAAATCATAATATGTGTACTGATTTCAGGACACAACAGGTGGCCTATTGTTATTGCTTTCACACCTAGGACAAAATCATAATCATGAGTTTAAATGAACAAAAGATTTTGTGAAATGTCTTTATTTAGCAACAGTTAATTGTTCTTTTTTAATCAAAAAACCTTGAACAAACCTTACACATTTACCAAGGTTTGCGTGGAGATGGCCACAGATAACATGTTCTGAAGCATTTTAAAATTTCTGAAGATAAAAAAAAGCATCAGAAGGAAATTTTAAAGCAAAATGTACTATTCCAGTGAAATAAAAGGAAGTTTAAAGGTCACATCCAACTTTGTAACACAAGTTTCCTGTACTTAGCAAAATGGCTTAAATATATTTAGCTCTTCCAGCTTCTTCTGCCACAGTAGAAAGATTGCTCTCAATTGGTGGTAAGGTTTTTCGTGCTGAGAGGTGTATGTTAAGTGACAAAACTTTTGAAATGCTTAGGTTTCTAAAGTGTTGTAATGTGGTTCGGACCTGTCTGGTGCTGTTGGAATCAGAACTTTGGGAAATATAAAGAGACAGTGTATACATATTTTTTACACTGTACAGTCTGACAACAAACTTATTATGTTTTTTTAAAGTTTTCTGTGCTCCAAAAGTTGTCTTGTCTTGAACATGAATAAAACTGAAAAGTACGAGAGTCATGCAAAAAGTTTTGTCACTGGGTTCGGATTACTTCAGTGCTGCGTTTTGTCAAACATATAAACCTTCACAGTATCCCCCTTTACTGAAACACATTTTTTGTAACCTTTTTACCCAGGCGCGAAAAGCAGATAAATAGTCTTCTTTTGGTATCTGTTGGAGACACTGATAAATAGCGCTGACAAGAGAATTTCTAGACGCATACTTATTTCCAGAAAGCATTTTCTTAAGCCTTGGAAATAAAAAGAAGTCACAGGGACTCAGGTCAGGTGAATAAGGTGGATGGTTTAAAACGTTCACCTTTTCAGATTCCAAAAAAGACTTAACAACCTCACATTTATGAGAGGAGGTGTTGTCATGTAAAAGGTGGACTCCTGACCATCCTTTGCTTGGTCGTTTCTTATTATAAAACTCTTTCACTTTCTTCAGTACAGAATTCTTGTAGAATCAGCCAGTGACTGTATTACCAGATGGACAAGGCACTTGAACGACTGGCCCACTTGAATGAAAGAAAATTATGGTTCTCTTGGCAATACATGGGCGTTTTTTTTTTTTTCGCTTCCATTGCTTATTATCAGCCCTTCTTTTGGCTCAAACATGTACCCCAGGTTTCATCACCTGTTAGCAAGTTAGAAATAACCCGACTATTACAGCCTTTGTATGTTTTCAAAAGTTCCCAGGCACATTTAAGGCGTTGTGTCTTTGGTTCTCAGTGAGCAAATGAGGTACCCACTTAGCGCAAACCTTTCTCAGGTCCAAATGCTTTTTCAAAATTGTTTGCACACTCCCTTCTGACATTCCAGTACATCTAGCTATATCTTTGACAGACAATCGTGCATCCTGTACGACCACAATCTTTACAGCAGCGATGTTAGCCTTGGTAACAGAGGTTTTAGGCCTTCCAGGACGAGTATCATCTTCAACAGAAAATTTTCAAGCTTTAAAAGCTTAAACCCACCTAAAAGGTGTGCGCATTGAAATGGCCTGATGTCCATATATACCACTTATATACCATTTGTACCTAATGCGGCATTTAGTACAGCTACAAATTTCAGTCTTCTGGTCCATGTTCCAATGTAACAAGTGAATTGGTCAATGTTTATGGTTGCATCTATTTCAACTTGAAATAACTCGGTCAGTTTGAAAGCAATTTACACGAAATCAATGGGTATCGTTAGCTAATCAACACACCATTTAAGTGCAGTGTAGCATTTTAAAATATAGCTGGGATAAAACCAAGGAAGCCTGTTAGTGACAGAACCTTTTGCACGATCCTCGTAAGTTCTGTTTTAAATTTAACAAACAAATACACCAAATGCTTGAAACAAAAGAAGAAGAAATATGAAACTTGACAATGTAATTGTGATGTAATTAATTACATTTGGCAATGTTATTGAAAGTAATTAATTACTTTGCCAAAAAAGAACAAGTAATTATAGTTGTAATTTAATTGAGAGAAATACAAAGTAATTGTAATTTAATTAATTACTTTCCAAAGTATTTGACCCCAAAAAAAGGTAAGAGAAAAGTCCAGGGAGTGCCACAATCACAAACCACAGCCCTTCCCAGACCCCAAGAGGAAGAGGAAACCGACAAATCCAAACAAGTACAAATCGAACAATCGCACGAAAAGCACTAAGATTAGCTCTCTAGCACTTCCCCAAGCGAGGTAATCGCAATACTAAAAGGACTGAAAAACACAAGAAAAAATGACACACGGAAAGACATACAACAAATCGACTCGTAGAATAAACCACAAAGCAACAAAGAGTAAGACCAACACCGGGACCACCGCCTTAGAACGGTCAGTAGAGTAAACCACCGGGGGATTTAAAGCACTTTTACAGCTAGCTAACTTCACCCTGGGTCCCGATGCTACTCTTAATACAGAAACACATAAAAATTCGGTTCGCATAAAGGCTCCCAACTCAGTCAATGCATCAAAGCGAAAACATAAAAATCAAATTAATCACTATAATAAACAAAGACGAGTCTAAATGTATCTAAAATTGCCGGATAAATGGCAAAATGCGTAGACCCTGATCAGTCGCCGCGTTCTGCGGCGTCTGATCTAGGTTTAAACTGTTTGTTTAGGTCTACCTGTCCGTCCCATTACCACAGCTTATTACGGCAGCTACTACATTGACGTTTGTTCTGGTATCGAATCTATTTTTTACGACCAAAACCTTGACAAGAATGAGCACGCGCATGAACTATCCCATCATTATCCAAGGTGATACCTTAGATTTTGAAGTCATCAGCTATCACCAAATAAATGAAATCGTTCCAGGAGAACAAAAAGGTCTGGTACACTTTATATGAACGGTAAAGATCCAGATCAGCATGTGTATTCGTTTAGGCTGATCGTGGTCCTCGCCGTGCACCCAATCGTATATAGTTCAATATCTGGTGATTTTTACAGTGATTTCAAGCAATTTCAAAGGGAAGTAACTCTGTCATGTTTTCTCCCTTCTAAGTCATCTAAAAAAGAAAAGAATTTGCTCCAATAGGATTCTTTCCTTTTAAAGTGGACCCCCTTTCAGAAGAAGCTTGGTATTTAGGAAAGAACAAAAAAAGGTAATGGAAAAGTCCAGGGAGTGCCACGATTACAAACTGCAGTCCTTCCCAGACACCAAGAGGAAGAGGAAACCGACAAATCCAAACAAGCACAAAGCGAACAAACGTACGAAAAGCACTAAGATTAGCTCTCTCTTCTCCAAGTGAGGTATTCGCAATGCTGAAAGGACTGAACAACGCAAGAGCGAAATGGCCCAAGGTAAGACATACAACAAATCGCCTCGTAGAATAAACCACAAAGCAATAAAGAGTAAGTATAACACCGGGACAACCGCCTTAGAACGGTCAGTAGAGTAAAACCACCAGGGGTTTAAAGCACTTTTACAGTAGTCAACTTCACCCTCGGTCCCGATGCTACTCTTAATACAGAAATACATAAAATTCAGTTTGCATAAAGGTTCCCAACTCAGTCAATGCATCAAAGCGAAAACATAAAAATCAAATAAATCACTATAATAAACAAAGACGAGTACTCATGACTAATTTTTCTGTATGCCAGAGTAATGAAAACCAATACACGTAGACATATCGTCAAGCCCCAGCCCACTGAAAGTTTACGAAGAGGCCGTCATTGAGTCTTAGGCCCGAACAAGTCACCAAAGTTGCCTCCCGTGTAACCGCTTATGGAATTTTGGGAAAATATATACCAAACGTATTCCGTCTCTGACAACTAAACACTGAGAGAGGGGCTATACATGTAAACGATGGTGGATATTTGGGAATATATACCGAATGCATTCGGTCCCTTTAGTACAACAATGAAGGAATAAGTGTACATGTTAACGATGCTGGAAATTTGGAAAAATATACCAAATGTATTTGGTCCCTTTAAGACAACCCTAAAGGAGGGGTGTACATGTAAACGATGGTATTTGGGATTCTTTTTCTTTACGGCAACACTGAGGGAGGGGCTGTTCATGAAAACGCTGGTGAAAATTAGGGAAAATATACTTAACGTATTCAATCCGTTTAGGTCAACACTAAGGGAGGGGCTGTACATGTAAACGAAGGTGGAACTTTGGGAAAATATACAAAACGTATTCAGTCCATTTACAACATTGAGGGAGGGGCTCTACATGTAAACAATGATGGAAATTTGGGAAAATATTCCAAACGTATTAGATCCCTTTAGTACAACACTGAGGGAGGAATTGTACATGTAAACGATGGTGGAAAATTGCCCTGGTTGAAATTCCTGCCCCGATGATGAGATTTCCCTATCCTACATGGTCTGGCTCATGATAGGGTCTTTTTCTCCCAACTTAAAGTTGATAGTTCCTAGGAATCACCTGGTCATGTGAGACAAATGTTTCTCATATGGGCAAAAAGCCTATCTCATATAAACAAAGATGGGAGAAATCATTTTCTTGCATACCGGTTAAGGATTTCTGCAAATTACCCCTATGCTACACGAGGTAGCAGACGATATATATATATATATATATATATATATATATATATATATATATATATATATATATATATATATATATATATATATATATATATATATATATATATGTACTTTTTTCCCAGAAAACAGGTTTTGACATTTCCTGTAAATTATCTCCAAAATTTGCACGAAATGCCAAAACATGGGAAAAATAAGAAAACTAGGTTTATACGTTGTCTGCTGAAAATATTACCCAGAGTACTAAGCGTTAGCTGTTATAGCTTCATATAGCATGCATTATCCCTATAGACTTATGTGTCATGCATTAACACCTATAGCTTAATGTGCCATGCATTGATTCCTATAGCTTCATGTGCCATGCATTGACACTGACAGCTTCATATACCATGCTTTGACACTGATAGCTTCATATGCCGTGAGTGACACCTATAGTTTCATCTGCTATACACTGACACCTATATCTTCATGTGCTATGCATTGACACATAGCTCCATGTGCCATGCATTGATACTTATCATGTGTCGTGCACTGACACATACTTCATGTGTCATGCATTGACATCTATAGCTTCATGTGTCATGCATTGAAACATATAGCTTCATGTGACATGTACTGACACTTATAACTTCATGTGTCATGCATTGCCACCTAAAGATTCATGTGTAATACATTGACACCTACAGATTCATGTGTCATGCATTGACACCTATAGCTTCATGTACCATGCATTGACACCTATAGCTTCAAGTGTCATGATTGATTTTTAAAGATCTTAAAGGAACTGCGTACACTTAGCAGTCTTTCCACTTTTTTTACAAGGGAGGCAGTGTTTTGAGATTCTTGTACGTTAACTCCTTTTGAAAAAGAGGTCTACTTTAAAATGAAATAATTTGCTCCATGTGGGAACAAATTCTTTCCCTTTAGATTTTGGCCGCCCTTCAAAAGGGAGGTAAACAGTTTGACAGAGTTGCCTCCCTCTGAAACTGTATCCATTCTATTGAACAACTTTCTTAAGGTAACGAAGTTTTCAGCAACTGGGTTCAGGTGAGCATGTCTCATGAGAATAGAGCTTCCTGCAAGAGGAATCGAATTGATATGGTGTTGCTATAGAAACGAATACTGTTGTCTTTTAGTCATTGATACATGTACAATATGCCTCTGGCACGCATTTCCAACGGAACCAAGAACATTGAGGGGTGGGGGAATCTTCCAGTCATATCACAAAATATATTTAGGAAATACATTTGCATGAGAACAGCGATGGCCTAGAACCGCCCAAGCTGATCAGAGAGGTTTATTCGCCTGGTTATTGCAGAATCTTTTTTGCGAAATGCAAAGATCCTGATCAGGATGTTCTGACGCGCAGGCTGATCTGGGTTTCGCTAGTAGTATATGTGCAAACCCTTTAGGATTCAAGAGGCATATTTGTTCCAAAAACAAATTGTACCAGTAAATCGAAAACGTACGTATCAAAAACATCGTTTTGACGTCGTCGCTACCGAAACAACGTTGTTGGAAGTGCTCTGTGTTTGCTGTGATAAAACCCAGTGTATACTAGCCCCACGGTTATGAGTTTATCAGTTAGACTGGAGCCAATCTAGGCACAGGGTAGCTTTACAGTTTTAAATAATCTCGTTTTGGTTTCCGTCAGTCGCTTCCAGTGTAGCTGGAACTAGTTCGCATGTACGAGTAAGCGTTGTGAAGGAAATCCCCTCAATCTGTTAGGACGTGGGCCGTCTTTTCACAGTCTTGCTCGGGTCTCGTCTGCTTTGTTCGGAACTCGCATGTGATCATCTTTAAAATACAGTAAACCTTCAATGACTCGAACACCGATAGCTCGTTTGCCGTGGCTGATTCGAACTAGGTTTCGAATCCCTAGGAAATATTCTTCCACTAGTTCAAGAAAACAAATATCTAAGGGTATTTTCAGGATTTTTTTTTCTTATTTTATCATGAAAATATATGTTGTGTGTACTAATTAGAATTACTTCGAGTCGCCTCATCGAGGCGATTATAATGAAAACACTCAACATACCATTATTTTATAGAAGATCAAACATTAACCGTTTTTAGTCTTCTGACCTGGTGCTATGATTAATACTCAGTGGCTCGAACTACCCATGTCTAGAATAGAGTTCCATGATCCCAAAGATGTTCGAGTCATTGACGTTCGGCTGAAGTAGTAGCTCAAGACATGGCTCAGTTTAGTATAATAAATGCACATAGTTGCTATTAATTAGATGGCTTTATAGTTATCTAACCCTCGGTTCTAAATGACTAAAATACAGTTGACAGACCACAAATTACACCATCGACAGAACATGCATCTTTAGTACTAGTTATGGTTTCACCTTACGCAATTTATTAAATGACTGATATATCTTTCAACTGGTACTAAATAACTAAATACATGTGACAGGCCATAAAATACTGATACCCCCAACCCCTGCCCTCGATAGTGACCTTTCTAAGCGGATAGTTCAAGTGTTGTTTGTTATTTGTGTGACCTTGAGTCAATTCACAGCGGGGCGTTGTTCGTGTTTTGTTCTGTTCGTTGTCCTGTTGCCATTTGAATCCTGTCTAGCAATATGATCACCTTGTTGGGGAAGAGAGAGCTGGTTGCTCCGCATTTCTTTGGCTTTTTGCTTGTGTCTATCTTAGTATGTTTGCTCATCCGCTTGGTGTCACTGGTAGGCTATGTTCTGTGATTGTGGTTCTACAAGGACGTCTTCCATACTATTTTGCAGCCCCTTTTTATGAAGATTTCAGTTAGTTTGCAGTGTAAAAGCTCGTGTGCAGGTGTAAGCTTTGTTTAGGTAGCTCACCCATGCACATTAACCAATTGCATAGTTCTGCAAATTGTATTTAGCAGATGGAAGTTAGATTTTAACAAGTTTGCCACAACGTATAGGGCTCAACATTGCACGTGGATTATCTCCTGAGGAGACAGTTCACATGCAATGTTGAGCCCTATATTTTGTGCGAAAACAATGAAAATTATTTTAAAAGCGCGTCTGCTAAATACACTTTCCAGAATGCGACGGGCTAAATGCCGTTATCTATTATAATTCCTATCCCCCATTACATTTGTACTCAATCCAGGGCTCACTGAATGAGTTTGAAGAAGGTCTGCTAACAAGTAAAAAAATACCGGATGAGATTGAACACATGGCCTTCGCTTGCAAGTCAGTTTATCCACTGAGACGTAGGATCCACTGGTAAAGTTTGTAGTTTGTATTCAGTTGAACACCGCTTTTAACGCTTAGAAACATGAGTAAAATTTCAATAGACGACATTTTGAAATAGTTTTCTTGTTTCCCGCAGAAAATGGACTATGATATCTCCTTAGGAGACAATTTGCAGAAAATGTCAAAGCCTATGTTTGGAAAAATTATGGATTTACTGCAGTTTGTCGCCTGCTGAATCTGTCCTGAGCATGTACAGGTTTGAGGAATGTTCTAAAAATAATGTGAACAGTGAATGTTCAGACTAGCCTGTCAAGTACGCATGCTGGTATGGATCATAGCAGTCTGACGTGGAATGACCCTGATCAGACTGCAAACGTACATGTCGAGCTGGTCTTTGGCAGTTTGCTTATGCAATAAGGTCCTTTTGTCATGCCATGCAGCGGTCAATATTCTTCCTTGCCTTTCTGAATATATATTACTGTTTTTAACGCATTATATAACATAGAGCAGTGGTATTTGCTTGGCTTACATAGAATTGATTCAAGTTTAGATTAGTCTTTTGTTACAAAGGGGAAGTTTTAAACGTGTATTGCATATTTTAAATCAAGGCTTTGAAAACAAAGGTAGTTAAGGTAAACAGAAAATAAACACACGTTATCTGATATTTATATAACCTGTACCAACCTATGGACAAATTCAGAGGACGGCAAAATGATGTTTATCTTACTTTTTCTCGGAAAGAAAGGCTTCGACATTTCATGTAAATTGTTTCCTCAGGAGACAATTTTGCATAAAATATCAGAGCCTAATTTCTGGAAAAGACAAAAAAAATCCAAATGTCATCTGCTGATAATTATTACTCAGCATGCGAAACGAAATGGGCGTTTTTGTCCATATAGTACGTCCCTTCACCTGTACATAGATAGCATGACTACAATAACGATTCAATGTCTTCACGTTTTTTTGTTTGTTTTTTTTTTTTGTTTTTTTTTTACTTGAAATGTTGTTCTCTCGCCTTGTGTTAGAGCCATGCATGTAATCTGCTGCACTATAAATCGATCCGGAGGTTCAAAATTGAATCATTTTTCAATCCAATGTCTCAATCATGTCTCTGTCTATTAAACCTGTATATGATGACGCCCAAGAAGAGCTGCAACGTACTAAAAAGACCTTATGTTTTCTGTTGTTATAAAAAAATATCTGTATAATTATGTTGGTTCAAACTTACTTGCATGTATAGTTTATATTGAGGAATTAATAGTCTAAAAGGCAACTGTCTTTGAGAGCAATGGCGGATCTTGAAGGATTCTGAGGGGACAGGGGTCGATTTAATCATATTACCGTCCTTACTCTACGTATTCGGACTGACAGGCCTGAGCAAACCGTGTAGACCCAGATCATGTAAGAACGCGGCGTCCGATCGGGATCTACACGGTTTGCCATTCATCCAGCAATGTTACACAAGTTCATAAGAAGTAAAATGGACTTGCTGAAGAGAAGTATAGGGTAAATAGCAAGAGATGTGAATATTTAGGGTATATACGGTATCCCAAATTTATCAAATTTATTCATAATTTTCCATGAAAATGAAAGTTTGAGTCAAAGGGGGGTTCAGTCGAACCCCACTACATACTTACAAAATTGAAAACAGCTGGTGTGTCAAGTTTCGCAGTCAGACTAGTTTAGGCCAATTCAAAGATACCCTCATTGTTGATTTACGAGCACGTTTTACGTTTTTCATCAGTATTGCATCCATATGGTATGTCTTCGTTCTTTTTTCCATTTAGTAGTGTTTCATTTTTGGAGTAGTATAAATAATTAAAACCATAAAGTACGGGGTACGTGCATTAAATGTAACAGCCAGATGTCCTGTCTGTATTTTATATGTATCAATGCGTTGAAGAATTCACATTTGTTGTACAGTCGTTTATGCAAAATAGCAAGCAGTATGCATTGCCTGCAAACAAGTACAAAATGTGGGTCAACCGCATGTCAGGTAAATAGTGATATCTATTTGGCTGTTACATATGATATAGTTACTCCCGTGTAATAAACAGCTCAAACCTGAAACAGTGTCATTCTGAAAGAAATCTTTTATTTCTGCATGTATTCTTTTGCAAAATCAAAAAAAAAAAAAAAAAAAATAGTTTTTACTAAAGAAATAACATGCGTTTTATTACATGTATAAGATATTTTCCTCTTTTCTTTAAGATATTCAGCAAAACGGCAGTTTCGTTTTTGTTAACATTACAAAAACACGCCTATTCAAATACGCTGAAAATATTACCACCAAAAAATGAAAATTTTCAGATAAAAAATTCTGATATTTTTCATATTTCTGCTCAAAACATAGATTGTGGTTACTCGTTAGAACCGCCTCAACGCGGCGGTTCTAACGAGTACCCACAATCTATGTTTTGAGCAGAAACAAGAAGAATAATGTATACCCCTGTAAACACCAGTTTTACTATATATAAGTGGGGTTTAAGGGGGTCAAAATTATATAGGTATGTTTTCCTGATGAGTCTTACCGTATTTAATTTAAGGATTAGGACAGATAAACAGTGAAATTCAATATCAGACGACACAGAACGTGGCGTATATTCAGGTTGTACGCTGTTTGCCACCCATTGAGCATTTTTGTAGGCCTCTGTGGCTCAGCTGGATGCGCATCCGACTGCTGATCAAGAGGTTGCGAATTTGAGCCCGCCGGGTGGCAGCATTCATCATGGAATATTTTCTACGTCATTCTCTCCCTTCCGCTAATTCATCAGATTCTGGCGAGAGAATGTGCACAATACTGGAACTAACCCTGCCCAGCAAAACTGTGGTTAGGTAAACAGACGCGCTCGAAATGAGCCTAATGGGTTGAGTGGGCTGTAAAACCTCAACATAAACATATGTAGTCAAGTGGACTTGGCCAAATTTTAGGACAAGTTTAGACAAGGTGTACAACTATTTAAGTTAAATATGGTATAACGACCGTTGTTATTAAGGAGGTTCGATACATTTGAAAGATTTCTACCAGCTGGTGCAATTTTTTGTGACTTCCTGTTGGCTTCCTTTTGAGTAGACCATTTTAGAAACGACTTGGTGTGCAACCAAGTCGTTTCTTAAATGGTCTACTCAAAAGGAAAGAATTTACTCCTCTTGAGAGCAAAAAGTTCCTTTTAGCGTAGACCTTTTTAGAAGGGAGGCAAAACAATGTTGCTAGAATTATCTCCACTAAAAAGTATCTATTCATTGTAACTTCCTACTTGGCTTGTGTTCTTGCGTCTTTGTAGTTAACATTGTTCAGGAGAAATGTCAAACACAACGTAACTTCCTGCTTGGCTTGTGTTCTAGCGTCTTTGTAGCTGACATTGTTCAGGAGGAATGTCTAACACAACGTAACTTCCTACATGACTTGTGTTCTTAAGTCTTTGTAGCTGACATTGTTCAGGAGGAATGTCTAACACAACGTTACTTCCTACTTGGCTTGTGTTCTTGCATCTTTGTAGCTGACATTGTTCAGGAGAAATGTCTAACACAACGTAACTTCCTACTTGGCTTATGTTCTTGCGTCTTTGTAGCTGACATTGTTTAGGAGAAATGTCTAACACAACGTTACTTCCTACTTGGCTTGTGTTCTTGCGTCTTTGTAGCTAACATTGTTTAGGAGGAATGTCTAACACAACGTTACTTCCTACTTGGCTTATGTTCTTGCGTCTTTGTAGCTGACATTGTTTAGGAGAAATGTCTAACACAACGTTACTTCCTACTTGGCTTATGTTCTTGCGTCTTTGTAGCTGACATTTTTAGGAGGAATGTCTAACACAACGTTACTTCCTACTTGGCTTGTGTTCTTGCGTCTTTGTAGCTGACATTGTTTAGGAGGAATGTCTAACACAACGTAACTTCCTGCTTGTCTTGTGTTCTTGCGTCTTTGTAGCTGACATTATTCAGGAGAAATGTCAAACACAACGTAACTTCCTACTTGGCTTGTGTTCTTGCGTCTTTGTGGCTGACATTGTTCAAGTCGACTGTCTTACACAACGTAACTTCCTACTTGGCTTGTGTTCTTGCGTCTTTGAAGCTGACATTGTTCAGGCGGACTGTCTAACACAACGTAACTTCCTGCTTGTCTTATGTTCTTGCGTCTTTGTAGCTGAGATTGTTCAGGAGGAATGTCAAACACAACGTAACTTCCTACTTGACTTGTGTTCTTGCATCTTTGTAGCTGACATTGTTCAGGCCGACTGTCTTACACAGCGTAACTCCCTACTTGTCTTGTGTTCTTGCGTTTTTGTAGCTGACATTGTTCAGGAGAAATGTCTAATTCAACGCAACTTCCTAATTGTCTAGCTCACCGTGAGTGGGTTTGTTATCAGATCCTAAACATTTAACACTCTAGCAGACGACAAATTTATTTTATTTTTTCCTATACAGACAATTTGCATGAAAGGTCAAAGCCTATTTTCTTGTAGGAATAGTAACAATATTTCAAAATGTCGTCTGCTGAAAGTCTTATCCAGCATGTTAAGCGCTAGCGACACGGCTGCTTTTTTTTTTTTTTTTTTTTTTTTTTTTTTTTTTCTCTCTTCTTCTTCTTCTTGTTCTTCGTTTTCTTTTATCGAGCATGATAAGCGCTAGCGACTCGGCTGCTGTTTTTTTTTTTTTTTTTTTTTTTTTTTTTTTTTGTCTTTTTTAATCGAGTATGATAAGCGCTAGCGACTCGGCTGCTGTTTTGTTTTGTTTTTTATCGAGCATGATAAGTGCAAGTGACACGTCTGCTAATTTTTTTATCGAGCATGATAAGTGCAAGTGACACGTCTGCTAATTTTTTTATCGAGCATGATAAGTGCAAGTGACACGTCTGCTAATTTTTTTATCGAGCATGATAAGTGCAAGTGACACGTCTGCTAATTTTTTTATCCAGCATGATAAGCGCTAGCGACACTATGCGGCTGAAACGCATATCCTTAGAACGGCTGAGGTTTTGAAAAATGCAGCCTAAATGAAGGTAGGTTTGGATATTTACCTCTGGAATCCAACATAAGCAACTGATCAGACTCAGCTTACTTGAAAACTAAGGTAGATATGTTATTCTTCACAATCAAGCACTGCCTTTTTCTTTTACACTCACGAAAGGTCATGGCGCAGGGGTCACGGTGGGAAAATGTATGCGCATGGAGAATTTTTTTTTTTTTGTTTGTTTTGTTTTGTTTTGTTTTTTACGATTTGATCCCGCATTTTCCCTCCTTTCTCTCTCTCTTTCCCTCCCTTTTCTTTTGCCTTTTCTTGTGCATATCGTATGCTGGGTCATCTGGGCCGCGCTTAATTGGTGTTGACGGGACTGCATTACAAAAGTACAACGGTAAACCAAACATATTTGGTTCGAAAATTTGACCATTTTTTCTTACTTCGGAAGCCTTATGTGCCCTTTCTTTATCTGCTAGAGAGCTCGTGTTGATACTATTATCACCTCGCATACCGCCGTATTGAATGATACGGGAACTGGAAGATTGCTTGTATTAATCTCGCCGTCAAGGTCGTTCAAAAAGTGTTGGACAGCAATTACGCATAAATACGCTACGGCCGTCGAAAGGATCTAAGCACATGTCACAGTATTGAATACATAGTTTATATATGTACGTGCTGTATTGAAATGGAGAGGATGCTAGGCACGCGTAAAACACGTCACTGATATCACAGTAGAAGTGAGATCGGGATATGTCTCATCAGAAAAATAACCATACCATATTTATTCTAAAATCAATGACACCTTTCTAATAAACGACCCTCCCATTTTTCCAGCTGTAAAACATGATCAGACGCAATGCACATTGACTTCAACTACAGTTCCCCGGGGCGTTTATTAGAATACATACATTATTGTAACGGGAAGAAAGCAAACAACTAAAAGAGCTATGCCTTGAGTGTTTCGTGTAGTAATAAAATCCACGATCTAGCACCTCATTATTTATTTACAGAATATAATTGATTTCAAGATTGCGGACAATAAAATCGTGTTGAAACAGCAACATTTGAAACGGAGACGTTATCAGAAAATGTGTCACTAAATGAAATCAACAATTTTAATGTCGATTTCTGAGTGGGTGTGTAACATGACTTGCTTACCCAATATACCCTACATATTCTGACATTTTTACTGCTTAAAATTGATTTGTCTACAAATTGCTGCACGAGTGAAAAACAGTGCAGTCTCTGTATAATTCTATGGCGTTTAATCAAGGTCTGCACTGTTTGCTAAGGTCTGTCTGTCCCCATACTACAGGGTACCATACTATGGGTTATATACGGTAACTCCTACGTGACTTTATAAACTCGGGGAATGTCATAATAAAAACCACTTTATACTGAGGGGCCCATAGAGGAAAATCTAGTCTGGCCCCAGACCCTTTCTTTATTTTTCTTTTCTTTCTTTTTCTTCTTCTTTTTTTTTTTTTTTTTTTTTTTTTTGAGGGGACACAACATTTGTATAGCTTGTAGAATTTTTGTTTACTTCAGTCCCTTGGCTAGAAAGAAAGGGTCTGGTAACAAGTGAAACTGGTCTAAGCAGAATTCATCCTGCTGACCTTTTAAACTTTCTCTCATTGCAATACTTAATGGTTCTCACCAAACAGCTGAGGGTACTAAAATTTGTAAGGTAAACTTAGACTGTCATTGCTGAAAATTTAATGGTCTGTATCAAATTTCTGATATTGGGTGCTTGGAAGTCAGAAAAATAAGAAAAATATTGCCTGTTTGTCGTCTGCTGAATTGTCCAGAAAAAATGGTAACAGTTAATTTTATGGGTAATGAAGCACTATCAGGCAATAATTAAAAATACTGTTAGCTAATACGTAAGCATCAAGAGAGTCAGTCTCCTGGGTTTTGGGGAGTGTGTGTGTGTGTGTGTGTGTGTGTGTGTGTGTGTGTGTGTGTGTGTGTGTTGGTGGGGGTGGGGTAGTGGGGGATTACCTTGTAAGATTGCCATGGGTGTTTAGTTAATGAGGTTAACCCTTGTCATGCAGAACCTGGATATACCCTGCCTTTGCAAACAGTGTAGATCCAGATCAATTGGTTTCTGAAGAAGCCAACTGATCTGGATCTGGATCTGCACTGTTTGCCATTAAATATGAGAATTTCTAGCAACAAATCGGATCAAACAATCTGACTGGCAAAAAATTAGAAGTGGGCGTGACATCTTAATTTATTCAGTATGACAAAGGTTAATACAGATTGTCAGAAAAAAAGTGAGTCTTTTCTGCGCTGACAGTTTCTGCAAACAATATCTCTATGTTCATCTTTCATTTTAATTTGGAGAAGTTTTTCAATTAAAGTATACTGCTCTGATTTCACTCCCTTGTGTACTAAATAACGCTTGTCTTTTGGACTTCTAGTGCGAACTGTCTGCTTTGTACAGTGGTATTAGCTTTATTTTTATATCTATTTTATGCCCCGTTTATATGCATAAGTTTGCCCCTAGGTGCAAATTTACCCCTAGGGGCAAATTTATCCCTAGGGGTAAACTTGTCATGTAAACGCATTTGCCCGTAGAGGTAAAATTTACCCACGTCGGTAAAATACCCCTGCTCAAGGGTAGGGGCAAAATATATTTGCCCCTAGGGGTATTTTACCCCTAGGGGTAAATTTCGTCATGTAAACACAAGGTATAATTTACCCATAGGGGTAAATTTTGTACATATGTTTGGAATGCCTCAAAATACATGTATACCATGTTTATTTTGCATAAATTTTATTTGTTTATTTACTTGATGTCTGCAAATATACTTTATCAATTTATATTTGCAAGTTGTGGTCAGAAGTGAGTTACTTGACAAGAATACTATTATGCTAGCAGTTAGGATACTGATTCAAGGCAAATATGATGACATTTTAATACTATGGTGCTGATCAAGTAGCACACTCTTGTACTGATCTATAACTAAATATAACATCAGGAAAGTTTTCGCAGTAGGTATTTTTAACCAATTTGATGACTAAAACTAATTCCCATTTCTTAACGTGGAGCGTAATATTTTAGCAGACAACAACTTGAAATATTTTCTTATTATTACCAGAAAATAGGCTTTGATATTTCATGAAAATGGTGTCATCCCTTATTTTCTGAAAGAAAAAAAACAACAAAAACAAACAAAAACAAACAAACAAACAAAAAAAAAAACAAACAAACAAAAAAAAAACAGGGAAATAATACCAATTTGGCATCTGTTAATTTAGCCCAGAGAGTGGTAAAGGTTAATGACTGAAAAAAACTTACCAGGCTACAGAAATGTCAGATATAAAAATGGTACCAGATCAGACTGTATATCTGTTCAACAACCTCTGCAGTCTGATGATGGTCGTAGGTACTCACACACTGCATTTCAACAGATCAGTATGTGACAATCACTTGAGTACAGCCACTAGCACTGCATTAAGTGGAATGCAATGATAATGGACAGTCATTCCCAATGAGCATCTTTATACGTAGAATCCCATCTGTAAGTAGGAAATACCCTGACAAGACTGTGCAGATCTATGAGCTTGTCACCAGAAACTGAGTTCCATGTTAGTCCTATGCCAATTAACATTCAACATTTTCATACAGTCTGGCCTGTATTATAAAAAGCCATGTCAAATAATTATTTTTTTATGTATTATTGTTTATCTCTTTTCTTGATTATTACCATTTAGTTTTTGTTGATTAATGCTTATTTCACATCTGGATGATGAGTGGAAAAATGTAAATATGTTACTCCAAATAGAAACTAACTTTATTACATATGTGACCTGCATACAAGCAGAGGGGCCTGCACATCTGGGCATAATCAGGGTCTACATTTGTTTCACAGACCCAGCATTTGCACAAGCTGACCTGAGTGTACCCTGTTCGCATATGTCATAAGGTCAGTTTCTATTTTTTTGGAGTGCCTCAAATGATTATGGGGTCAGCCTGCAGGCTGATGAACATATCTAATTACATGTGCACAATATGTAAATTGGTTGTGTTGGGGTTTAACGACACATCAACCCTTGTGGGTCATTTTGTGTTGTCTTCTTGAGAAAGGGAGAAAAAGAGATAGAAGAAGTATTAGAGAAGATGAAGGGGCGGAGGGAGGGTGACAAAAGCTACAGGACACCTTCGCCTTACCCAACCATCATGGTGGCATAATTGCTTTGTTTATGGAAGTAAAGTAGGGATTATTATATTACTGACCACCAAATAATACTTTTTCTTTCACCAAAAACTTTTTTCTTTCCCTTCTTATTGTAGCAAAACTGCCTCTGATGCTTTCTCATATAATTCATTAATGCAGATTAACACTAAGCACCTGGGTAAAATTTTCAGCAGACGACATTTTGATATTTTTTTTTTTTTTTTTTTTTTTTTTTTTTTTTTTTTTTTTTGTTATTTTTTCACAGGATACAGGATTTGATATCTTATGCAGATTGTCTGCAATGGAGACAATTTGCATGAAATGTCAAATCCAGATCTCTGGGAAACTAAGAAAACATATTATCAATTTGTCATCTGCTAAACATTCTCAGAGAGTGGTTAAGGTTAAAGAAACAGTGCTGCTATTTTATAGATAGATAGGCTTTTAAATAAAAAGAAAAATATTTGCTCCTTCTTCCTAAAACACATATAAAACGCAAACCGTTTTACCCATAGGGGTATTTAACAAGGTGAGGCAAATATTTACCCCTAGGGGTAAAACTTAATGCATATAAACGGGGCTTTAGTTTGAGTTTTGAATTCTGGCTCCTACATAGTCTAGTGACAAGC